>WUAM01000233.1:516007-528115 GCA_024336885.1 Actenoides hombroni | reverse complement strand
GGAAGGCCACAATAAGGTCTCCCCGGAGCCTTCTCTTTTCCAGACTGAACAACCCCAACTCTCTCAGTCTGTCCTCACAGGAGAGGTGCTCCAGCCCAGAAGTACGGAAGTACAGTTTCAGAACATAGTATAGTTATTCCTCTTTTTTTTTCTAATAAAAAAATAGGCTAATAATAGAGTCCAAAAGAAAAATAATAATAAAAAAAAGTATTTCAATATTTTATTTTCTGTTTTTCAGTCCATTTCCAGAAGCATTCTCTTTTTTAAGTCAGCTCACAAAACCTAAGATTCAGTGGCTACAGAAACAAGAGTTTTTGAATATTCTACACTTTTCCATTAAAAATTCAGTTTGAAAGACTTCCTATTTCCTTTCCTTTTATCACCTTTTAAGTCATCCGCTTAGGATCAAGAGCTAAAACTCTAAAGCTGATTCCTAATTACAGGAAACCAAGTCTTTACTTCAGCTGATAAAACCCAAACATTTTCCTAACTGCAGATAATTCAAAACTCCATAGGCAGAGAAGCTCAGTCCAGTTATTCTGCTACCGAAACAGATTTAAAGGCATCCTATTTAAAGTAAAATATTCTAATGCAGATGGCTAAGCAGCACCAGGTCTAAAATTTCTTTCCTTTATTTCCCTAAGCTTCCACCAACATCAAACAGAAGTCTGGCCCAATATGAATCATAAAAAAATGGCCCTTCATATTCATTAGCCCTGAAACTTTTTAATCCAAAGTTCTACACCAAGATGTACATTTACTAAAGAGGCAGGAAATAAGCTATGCATTTTATACTGTCATAAAAGCTGCAATAAGGTAAAAGATTCCAAGGAAGTACAATCATTACATTTTAGGAGTTTTGAATTGAAGCAACAACCTCTAAAATATCAAAGATGTCATTTAGTCTGCATATATAAGACTGACATATATAAAGTGTATGTTAAGAAGGAACAAATCTCTCCTCAAAAGTAACTTCCATAATACTATTTCCAATCAGAGAAGTCTCCAGTCATGTGAAAGGAGCCATTCAGTTCCTTAAGGGAAATGGTAGAAGAAAGTAAAGTTTCTATTTGAGGGAGAAGTGGCAAGAAGAAATTAGATTTTGTACACAGGCTTATTTTCATTAAGAGCAGCACACAGGTTTATTTTCACTAAGAGCAGCAAAATAATTGGTTTAGCTTGATTAGAATATGTACCTGTTTTTTAAAATGGGTCTAAGTTTTTTTCACTATGCAGAAACAGATACAGCCTTGCACACAAGCCCATCTTTCAAACAAACTTGCTGTTTCCAGGAGGTTTAGTGCTTCTCCAGAGCTTGGATCCACAACCTTGCAGACTGCTGGAACTCATCTAGCTCTAGAATTGCTGCTCCTTGTTGCCCATTATTATAACCACATAGGCATGATCAATACTGCTCAGGGAGACTGACATCACAGGCAATTATATGGCTCTGAGGACTCAGGTGAAGAGGACAGGGCCCTGGGAGGGACATCTCAATCAAATCAAGTCAAGGAGAAAGGCTATGGCAGGAACAGATGTATTCCGTCAGTCAACACATGGCTCTGCAGCTGGCAAAGTGCTTTGACTTCTACAAACACACAATGATCTTCAAAGAGCAGACTGCTAGCAAGGAACAGCTGTGATCCCTGACAAAAATGGGACAACAAATGAAAAAAGGAAGATGGGACCGTTTCCATGAATGGAGTTGAGACAGATGGATACATGATTTTTAGGAAAATGGGAAGAAAAGTGATTGCATTCTACATAAACAAAATTAATACATGGAACTTCCCTGTGGAATGGTAGTCTGAAACAGGATCTGTCAGAAGTCAGAGGGAGATGTTAATGAACAGCTGTGGCAGCTATCCAAAAAGTACGTAGAGAAAGCATAATTCAAACAGTTAGAAGATGTTACAGTTACATGCCTTGGTTCTCATAGAGGACGTTAACCACTGTTATCGACTGAGAAACCAATACTGCGTAGCACAAGCAATCTAGTAGGCTTCAAAGGTGTGCTGGTGATTTTATATTGTAGTGGAGTTTTTTTTTCCAAGAAAGTATGGGATAGGCCAACTAGGAAGGTACTCTATTACATAAAAAGAACTGGATAGTGATGTGATAGTCACTGACAATCTATGCTGTTGTAACCTGTAAATGGAAGAATTTATGATCTTGAGGAAAGAGAGCAAAGAATTCATAATGAAACAAGACAATTAAGAAACAGAGATCCCCATAGCTAGACAAAGAAATGAAGACCTTAGCTTAGTCTCTTGTGTGCCTCCTTTTCTTTAAGGGAAAACTAGTAAATGTCCTCAGAACAGCAGCAATGTTTTCCAGCACTACCCAAGATCTTTACATTCTTTCAGACAAAAGTCTTTGATTCCTCACTCTGGGAAAAGTAAGCCAGCTGCATATTCAGTTATCAGTGTCCACAAAACAGTGCTTTCAATAGTTCAAACAACAATTGCAAGGCACTGCATGACCCAGACTTCAAATATGAACACTTTCCTGCTTTCTAAAGATACTAGAAGAAAATGTAAGTTGTTTTTTAAAAAAAATTAGAAACCTATACTGACATAAGTTACCTTTTTTCTTCTCCAAATTAGAATATTCTGCCAACTTTCAAAGCTGGTTAATGCAAAAGGAGACTTGAAAATTTAGTCACTACCTGCAAACAAAGGAGTGACTATGCATGATAGTCATAGAATGACATATTGTCAAGAACAGAAGCAAAATAAGGAAACTGAATAAGCCTGAAAAGGAGATAACATTTTCTTGCATGGAAAAGTCTGAGGGTGTTTGTGATCTGTGGATTGAATGGAAAGAACTTAGTCAGAAAAAACCTCACCTCTGATCTTGTTTGCTTTCTCAGAATAGATTAAATGGAGTAGAAGAGATTGCCATGCTTATAACCAAAGGAAGAAAATATTTGTCACCTTTGAAAAGATATGTAATATTATTTAGACAATCAACAATAACTCACTTCTCTGAAGGACAGACTATCAAGGCACAAACCGTTGTTCACAATATTGGAAGTACAGAGATACAGTATAATTTTAAATAGTGTTTTCTGCAATGTTAAATTGTTTTCAAGGACAGTCCTTCTGTGACTATTCTGAAGAACTTAGCTCACCCTAGATTTTCAAGCTGAGGGCATCTAGATCAAATTCTATTGTGCATTGGAGAGCACAGTTTTTCAGTTTTGGCACCAGTGTAATTCAATTATTATTTCCTTTAGTGACAGTGTGAGAAGGGACACACTGAAACAATGTGGTTCAGGAGTAAAATGGTCTAAAGACAATCCATCCGTTTCGAGTGCTCTCCCAGGAGATGGAAGAATTAGAAGAAAAATGCTCTGAATATTAAGAGAGTCAGATAAGTTAATAGTTTTCAATGAAACAGCAGAATGTGATTTCATTATTTTCCAGCTCAGAAAGAAGTATTTATGCCTGAAAAGATATATTGACAGAGGTGTAAATCTCTCTCTGAAGTCCATTTGAAAAACATTAAACCTGCTTCAAACTCTTATTTATACATGTTGCTGTGATGCAATTAAAGTGGTTATGCAAAACACAATGAAAAAATAACAGGGACACAAAAAACATCTATTGGAATAAATATTCCTTGGGTGTAGGATTTCCAATCTATCATTCATGCAAAAGTGACATTTCCAAACCTCCACCATTGGTGAGGAGTGAGATTCCATTTCTGAGAAAGCAGAGGTTCAAGAAAGCAAAGAAACATTGTAAGACAACATGGTAACAAAAATTTTCCTTTAAAGATAAATATGCATTGTTCATTTATGACTAAATATTTTGTGTCCTCTTCTTTCATTTTTGACAATTTGCATTTGAGTACACAGAGGTTTTCATTTTATGGCTCGTTAATTGAAGAGTGATTGATCCGGTACAACTGGGACAGTGACCTAGTCCTCTATTACATTTTTTAAATTTTTCACTCCACCACCTTAAATGTGTTGCCTTCTTCTAAATCAGTTAAATGGAGACATGATAAAAAATTTTCTAAAACATTGGTCAATGAAAGTCTCTTTTTATCTGTAGGGTTGCCTTAATTCTTGTGCTCTTACACAGACTTTGATACCTCATTGCAACACTGATGAAGTGTTTTAGTTTGATCATTACATGATCACAGCAAAACTTTTGGAGGACTGGAGAAGTAGGAAGAAATAAAGGTATATGAGAAATTTACACAATCTACCCAAAAATCAGGACCAATTCTAGCAACCTTATTTTGGCTTTAAAATCTTCTAGAAGTGGAAATGCATGTCAGATCTCTCACAATCATTATAATTTAAATACTTTTCCACTACCAGTTAACTTTTATCATTACAGGGTCAGGCTAGAACAAAAGCAGGCAACAAAGCAAAAAAACCAAAACCTTGGAATGAAGTTTGAAAGGGAAAAAAATTAGATGGGGAGCAAGGAAAGGGAATCCAGAATACAACTTTTACTTTACCAGACAAGAACCATTTTATTCTTAACATCCTTGCAGTAGATCAACAGATTTCCTGCAAGATAATACAAGTAACTTAATCAACTTGTAAGCAATCTCTGTTCCCACAGAGAAAAAGCAAGTGACTGAGGCTACCCAGCTCTGAAACTGGTTTCAGTGACTCTGTTCAAAGGGCAGCAAGAACTGCTTGGTTTGTGTGTTCCTTGGTATAAGGCCCAATCTTCAGCACTTCCATACATTAGACTTCAATGATTCCCTGTTTAAGCTGAGTTCAAGTGCGTCAGTGTTCTGAACCTATGCAATCACCACAATACTAAAAAACAAAATGCCTGAATCAAAATACCTATAATTACAAGACGTTTCCAACTTAAACTTCTTCATCCCAACCTATGCCACAGGGATAGGAAGAGTCTTCCTTTGGAATGATGCTGCAAACAAGTTAATTTGGAATCAAACATTGTGATCACAAAACTCAAAAACAAACCCCCAAACCAAACAACCAAATAGACAAAACAACCAAAAACCAAACCAACCAAACCAAAAAAATGAACAAACAAACACAACAGGCCAAACAAACAAATTAACTGCATTTTCAAACAGGGTGCAACTGGAGTTCAGAAAGCAGTTTAGGGTCATACACGACCATAGATCAGTTTGAGAAAGGACTCCTTTCTGTGGACCAAAACAGAAAGGCAAAGGAAAAACAAGATCCCATGATCACAGCAGAGAATTCTATTGTAACAAACAACCAAAGAAGCAAACTTAAGGTTATTATTAATTTTGCTGTCTGCATTGTTTTTGCAGAGTCTTGGCAATCTCCAATATTTGTAAGTCAAATGATTTGCAAGTGTTCCTTGTATTGTTTTTAAACAACACATTATGTTCATAAATACTAACAGAAATAGAATTTATTTAATCTATTTTAAAGTATGTTTTAGTGTTCTTTTTCCAACCCACTATAATGTAAAATAGTATGTTTCAATACATTTTCCTAGTGCACTGTGGTATAATTCTCACTCAGAAGCATGATACATACAAAGCAAATGTTTAATCTCTCCTGGTTGAGAGGTCACTTTCATGGGAAATTCATTTCATGACAATTTTGTATATGTGATACATATCTGAAAGATCTTCCAGCAGCACAGAATGAAATAGAAATCTTCTTGGGAAATGATACTACATTTCTTCTTAAGATTTAGGTCATCTGTGTTTTGAAAAAACTATGTTTCTGTCAGAAAGTAAAGGTGTCCTTACAGAATTGAAAAGGGCACAATAATAAAACCATCTGAACTGGGGAACGTGTGCAATAGAAAATAATTGCAGTAGGACACAATGGAACATAAATTGAAGATTAGAAATGGAAGCATTATACAACTTCTCAAGAAAGGAAAAAGGTACCAGATGCATATCACGAATTATCCTATTATAATGAAGGAAAAGCTGGAGAAAAGACAAAAAAGAGTTATATATATATAAAAAAAGATTATATTTGAAACATAAGAGAAATATTTCTGCAACTACCCTTCTTGTGACCTCTGAGAAATTTTCAGCCCAATCTACCTTTTCTGTCTCTTCATATCAGTGAGAAGGCAGTGAGCCCCTACAAAGAATATACAGTACTATGTTAGAATTCAGGATCACAAGACTGCTGATAATTCATAGGGATTTCAGTTCAGAAATGTCACAGATTTATTGCTTTAATTGCTCTTATTTTAAAGGGTCTGATAATGAATTTCATACAGAAGCAGCAACTTAGAGGAACGTGAAAGTAGTTTACAAGTGGTTTTGAGTACCTTATACAGTAAGAGATGCAGACATTAAGGGACTTCAGCAAGCTATATTCTGTTGATCCTTAGTGTCCTGTTATTTTTTCACCTTAAGTGTTAAAAAAATAGTTTAAAAAACAAACCATAGAAAAGGTAATATCATTTCAACATTACATAATTGCAACATTTATCTTCTGTAAGATTCATGTTTACAATGACCTGATATTTTATTGTTGAAGACTGTTGAGTAGGCAAGTAAATTGAGCACTTTATTTTTTGTTGAATACAGTCAACCGTTCTTCTCTGATTTTAACTTCAAACTACCTTGGGGTCAACAGACCTGGGGCAGATTCCATCAGCCACTACAAGTGTCCTTCTCTAAACTAAATGGGTTACTTGGTAAACAACATGTCCTACGTCCCAGAGCAGAATATATATTTGTATTTAGAGTGGTGTATCATAACCTATTATTATAAAATACAAGATGTCTTCATTTGCTCTGACTGTGAGAACCACAATAAATTTTTTATTGGCTTCACCCTTTAATTATTCTTCCAAAAAGCACTTTTTTCATAAAACACAAATCAAGTATTAAATAACAGTTTTAACCTTATATTGCCTGATTGTATTAGCATTTCCATACAAGAAGTTCCATCAGATTTGTATGTATCTTTCCTATTAGCAGAAATCATCTTGCACATTTGAATAATAGTATTACAGTTGACACTGCTTTTTGCTGGAATGATATTTCTGTTTTACGTTGAATTATTAGTTTGTGAGAGTAATATAAATATTTGAATTAAATAATTTAGGTTGGAAAAGACCCTTAAAATCAAGTCCAACTATAAACCTAACACTGCCAAGTCCACCACTAAACCATGTCCCTAAGCACCTCACCTACATGTCTTTTAAATACCTCCAGGGATGGTGACTCCACTGCTTCCCTGAGCAGCCTGTTCCAATACTTGACAACCCTATTGGTGAAGAAACTTTTTTGCTCCTGGAGCAACATGAGGCCATTTCTTCTCATTTTCTCATCACTTGTTACATGTGAGAAGAGTCTGATCAATAGTTTGCTACAACATTCTTTCAGGTAGTTGTAGAGAGAAATAAGGTCCCCCTTCAGCCTTCTTTTCTCCAAGCTAAACAACTCCAGTTCCATCAGACACTTCCCATAAGACATGTGCTCTACACCCTTCAGTGGCTTTGTTGCCCTTCTTTGAGCAGTACCTCAATGGCCTTCTGTAGCGAGGGGCACAAAATGGAACACAGTATTTGAAGTGCAGCCTCATCAGTGCTGAGTACAGTGGGACAATCACTTCCCTTAGTCCTGCTGGCCACAATATTTCTGATACAAGCCAGGATGCTGTTGGCCTCCTTGGCCACACTGCTGGCTCATGTTCAGCTGGCTGTTGACCAACACTCCCAGGTCTTTTTCTGACAGGCAGTTTTCCAGCCACTCATTATCCCCAAGTCTGTAGCTTTGCCTGGGGTTGTTGTGACCAAAGTGCAGGACTCAGCACTTGGCCTTGTTGAATCTCATACAGCTGGCCTCAGCCCATCAATCCAGCCTGTCCACATCCCTCTGCAGAGCCTTCCTATCCTCAAGCAGATCAACATTCCTGCCTAACTTGGTGTCATCTGCAAACTTACTGGGGGTGCACTCAATGCCCTCATCCAGAGGACTGATAAAGTTATTAAACAGAAGTGGCCCCAGTACTGAGTCCTGGGGAACACCATCTGTGACTGGCCTCCAAGTGGATTTAACTCCATTCACCAGCACTCTTTGGGCCCAGCCATTCAGCCAATCTTTTACTCAGCACAGACTATACCCATCCACACCATGAGCAGCCAGTTTCTCCAGAAGGATGTTATGGGAAACAGTGACAAAAGCTTTACTGACATCCAGGTAAACAACATCCACAGCCTTTTTCCTTCTTCCACTAAGAGGGTCAAATAAATAAATTTGCCAGGCTGATCAGTTTCATAGCTTTACACTAGCACATCACAAGTTTTTAGGTGTATTTTGTGTTGTTTTACTCCATATATTCATCAGAATGGTTCCAATTTACATTGTCAAAAAAAACCCGGTCCATGGCTGCTATAGAACTTAACAATTAAGTTTCACAAAATTTTCATATCTTTAGCTGAATAATGTTTCCAAGTCTGAAAAAAAGCCTTCAAGATTGTTTTGGGTTTAAAGGTTATTTTCTGGGAATATATTCGATGGGTAACTATATTCAGAGTTAACTTTTTAAATGAAGCTTATTTCCTGAAGATACTTCTAATCCATAGTTAATTCTCACAGAAGTCTCTTAATACAGTATCATTAAAAATATAATATGCAGAAGCAGAGTTGCACATGTGGGGCTTTAGCCCCATCAGAGATTTTGTAGTGGCATTTTGAAGAAATGGCAGGATCCAACAACTAAGTGAGGTGGCCCATTAAACTGTGGAACAACTCTTTGAGTAATAATGAAATCTTTCACATCAGTGTAAGCTAATAGTAAAACTGGAGGTTTTTTTGGTCCTCTTCTACCTCTGCATTCCTCTAATACCCCTATGACAGCTGTGCCAAAGGAAATATACTAGTTACAGATAGTTACTCTGCAAGTTTAATACAAACTTTTTAGGATGTATTTTATACAACCTTTCACTTAGAAGCTATTAATTATGTAAAACTCTTCTTAAGCCTGATTTGGAAAGTAAAGTTCTAAAACATCCAAGAAAATATTAATTAGGAAAATAAATCCAAATTATCTCTGGTGAATAAGATCTTTATTTGAACAGTTATTGGAAACACCAAGAATACTTTCCCTTTTCAGTGTTTCAGATCAGCAGGGTTCACTGCATGATGAGTTTCAAGACTCTTAGTAAGTAAGCAAGGTGCATGAACTATAAATGCTATATATATTTTCAAAATGTCAAGGTAGAAAGACATCAGATATATTATTTTAAGCTACTTCCAGTCTTAACAGCTGTAACATTTTCTAAAGGCTGTAAGATATTCCCCATTAAAAAGAATCCACCTTCTGCTTAAAGAGAGTTCAAAAAAATTATAAAGTCTCCTACAGGTGATTGATGTGAAAAGTCTCTTTCCCTGTCTCCACAGCCCAGGCAGAGGGGACAATTGCAGCTGTTGAAATATGTACTTCCTCATATCTGCAACAGTTTTCTGCCTCAGTCATCTTCTTCCTCCCACTCCTTTTGGCAGGGGCAGATATCAGTAACTCAACTTCTTCTACTAGGTAAGTACAACATTACAGGGACAGATCTGGAGTGCTTCCTTGAAAAACCCACAATGAATAGAAATTGCTTATAAGGTCTGGGCTGCTTATGCTAAAGGAGAATGGCTAGCAAGGCCTATCTACTGTCAGCAAAAGGTAAGCTGTTGTTTCTGTGAGAGAGCCAAAAGTATGGAAAGCATATAATTCTTTTTCAATCCCAAATTAACTTTCAGTAAAACTTCACAGTACCTCTCCTTACTAGTTTTGACCTACCAGCCTTCACCTTTGTTACTGGGAGTTGTTTTTCCTTTTTTGCAAAGTCAGGACAGGCAATGCTCTCCTCCATCTCCTCTCTAGAGAAATGAAAACCATAATTCCCCCAAATCCCTGGAAAAAATAAAGGGGTGCAGTGGCTTTCAGTTCCCTCTCTTTCAACATCATCTTGAGTGTCCACTGTTGGCTATTACAGCCCTGAGTCACGAAAAATACAAAAGAACTTTTTTTACCTATCCCACAAGAGTAGTCTTTCCCTGAAAATCAATCATTGCACAGCTGACTACCAGCCTGGCAAAATCTTGGCTAGAGCTGGAATCAGTGATACTATGCCTCACACAGCGAATCTGATGTCTTCACCTTTTCATCTGAAAGATTTGATTGTACTTCTGTTAAATAAATACCAAACAAAGAACATGTTGAAACCTTGTCTAATCTGCGATCCCCTGCATGTAAAAACCTCAACTCTATTACTGCATTTCATGTATTTAAGTCAGACTTCAATATATTCTGCTTTTACAGCTCTTCATTACCTGATCATGCAAAAGAGTTCTTAACATACTGGCAGGTCAAGACTTTAATCTATCTGCAGCTGATTAAGCGTTTCTCTAGTACCCTTATTAATACTAGAGCCTGTACTAAGCTGTATACTAGTAATGATTACACTTACTATCACCCTAAAATGCTAGAATATCCACTCAAGATGTTTCATTGCATAACTAGAGAGTATATAATGCATCCTAAAAACAGAATTCATAGACTAGGTACAGAAAGGCACTCAAAGAGTTAAGCAACCGAATCATAGTTGTGCCACTAATGATTTTGTTTGTTCCAACCAACTTAGAGAAGCCTGAAAGCTGTGTCTCAATTACAGCTGCTTTATAGGCCATAGCATTGTATGCACTTTGAGGTCAGAGGGAATCTCTCAGCCCATAAAAAGCTGTATTTTGTGATAGCTTTTAGGAGCCCTGTGGACAGAAAAAAATGGGCAGAAAAAAGGCATCTTCAGGATTCTATTGCAACACTTCAATGAATAAAGATAGCAGTTACAGGCAGAGCATACAATAGCTCTTGTCTTTCAAATACTATTTCTTTGAAACATCTTAGAGTACACACCTATAAAACTTGGGCATTTTCACTTACCGCGAATTTAATCTCTAACAACCACCAAGATAATCAATGTCTTGTCCAACATTTTCCCATCATAAGATAATCCAATTTATCATCACCTGCATATTCATTTGTGCTATCATTTAGACTCAGAGGTTACTAAAAAGCTACATTTTGCATGTGGTTGTTTAGTTCCTTACTGAAAGTACTAATGAAGTTGTCTTTGATTACATTTCACACTAGTCCCTGCATCAATTTTGGAATCTGCCCTTCAGAATAATATGTGGCTATTTTCACTATATGCCCTTTTCAAAATTCAATGAATCTAAATTGAAAGTAAAATTGGCAAGTATTCTAGTAGAAGTTCTACACTAAAAATAATAATAATTAAAAAGATGTTTTCTTCACCTTTTTTACAATGCAAGTGGGTAAACAGTAAGAAGCTCGAGGTAACAGAAGACCATTTAAACATCCAGTACTGTGGTGGGTTGACCCCTGGCAGCTGCCAGACACCCACACAGCTCCTCTCTTACTCCCCTTTTCAACAGGACAGGGACAGAAAATTAGATAGAAAACTCACAGATTGAGATAAAGGCAAGGTGATCCTTTATCAGTTGCCATCACCAGCAAAACAGACTTCACCTGGAGAATATTTAATTTCTTGACAGTTAAAGTAGAGTTGGGTTAAGAAACAAAGACGAAAGCTAAAACACTTTCCTGCACTATACTCTCTTCTTCTCAGGCTCAGCTTCACACCTTCATTCCTGACTCTTCTACCTCCTTGCCCCTGAGTGCTGCAGGGGGACAGTCAGTGAGGGCCTGCGGTGAGTCAATAGCATCTCCTCTCTATGGCTCCTTCCTCCTCACACTTTTTCCCTGCTCTATTGCATAGTATCCCTAAGGAAACACCTGCCTCATCAGGGCCTCTCCCGGGGTATCTCTGCTGGGGCACCTGGAGCTCCTGCTCCCCTCCTCCCCCATTCCCCCTGGGGCTTGCAGGGCCGTTTCTCACACCGCTCCCCTCAGCCTGGTAGCATTTTGCCCTTTCTTAGCCAGGCTTTCCCCAAGGTGCCCACCCACCCTTGTTTGGAAGAAATCTTTAAGACCATGAAGCCTAAGGTTCAGTAAGTTGACCAAGAAAGGAACAATTATTTCACACAAAGGTAAGAGTCTGAGACCACAGAAGCACAGCTTATTAATTTTTTAATTTTATTTTTTTAAAATTTAAACATAAATACAGTCATGCAAAGCTTTTGGTT
>WUAM01000233.1:500248-515907 GCA_024336885.1 Actenoides hombroni | reverse complement strand
ATTTTTTTTTTATTTTTATTTTTTTAATTTAAACATAAATACAGTCATGCAAAACTTTTGGTTACTAGATAAAGTTGCTTGAGCGCATCTGCAATTAAGGTCAAGAGAAAACCTGACTTGAAATGAGAAGACCCTTCACCTGAAAAAAAGAAAATTAAAAAAAATTATAAAATAGCTTTCACTTCAAGGGATCCAGCTTTGAAAGGGAAGTCCTTAAATGAAGAAATGTCTTTCTTCCTTTCAGGATTTTATCCAGTTTATCCACGTTGTGGTTTAACACCAAGAGGCAGCTAAGCACCACACAGCCACTTGCTTACTCCCTTGCAGTGGGATGGGGAAGAGAATCAAAAGGGTAAAAAATTGTGAAGACTCACGAGTTAAACGTAAAGAGCTGTTTATTAGGTAAACAAAAGCTGCACACAAGCAAAACAAAACAAGGAATTCATTCATTGCTTCCCATTTGTAGGGAAAAAATATTACGCTGAGCCATTAGCATCATGATCTCTCATTGTAACTTCTGACAGTCAGATGTGCAAGACTGGCAGAACAGGAGTATGAAAAAAGGCATCATGTCTCACAGCAGCAGCAGAACAGTTTGCCTTATTTACAACTAACTCAAGATTGCTTTGCCATTTAATGTATCTTGAATCAGTTGGTCATTTATTAGAGGTACTTCGTATTAGCACATTCCTTGCATTACAGTTCTGCCAATCAGCCCTCCTATTAACATGAAACCACAAATTTTGAATCAAATTCACAGGCTTGAGTCCATATTTCGCTTAATACATGTTTAAGCCTATAATAATGGACAACACAAAGTAAATCCATTTGTACAAGAATTGAATTGAAGATCAACTTGAATCCTGTACCAGTCCAGCGTTTTACTTCAAGTAAAATTTAATCATTCCAAATGTCCAGTTAAAACAGGATTCTGGAATTAGCAGGTAGAAGGAAAAAGGGACAACAGTCACTTAATTCTACCATTCGTACTTTGACATTATATTAACACAGCATTAGTAATAGAGCCTCCTGCGTCCTTACTAATATAAGCTAAGGCAAACACTTCAGTTTTTTTTCCTGTAACACTGAGAATGCCATTTGCATTTCCCATATTTTCACAGCTCTTGGTAGTGTTAGTTTTTAAATTTAAAAAGAAGAGATTGCAGCTTTATTAAGATTTACAGTTTAAAGGTTTAACATTCTTCTAGAAGTGACATAAGTAATAGAAATAAGGAATCCTGAAAACAGGAAAAATTATTCCAAATTAGTTGGCATTACCATAAGCAGCTAAGAAAGTATTTTGAGTGTTCTAGCAGCATATTTCTTCATTCTGACATTGTATACTCCAAGATAGTCAAATAAGATACTTTATCTCTGAAGCCTGCTTCTGGCTTCTTTTACCGAAAAAAAAAAGTCCTCATCAATACAACTATAGTTTCAGAAGAACACTTACACAGCAGGTTACTAGATCACTCAAGGCATATTTTCAAGTATCAAATTCAGCTTAGAAACACCAAAGGTGATAAATATTTTGGTAGGACCTTGATGTTTATGCTCTTGAGAATGTCTTGTGTCAGAACAGAGCATACTCTAATATACTCAGCTGTGTGCCTCATACAGATTTCCCTTTCTCTGTAGTTCATGTCTTCTTTTCTCTGTGAGTAACCTTTTTATGAAGAGCATTCCCCATTACAATCCAGACTAGTCATGTTACTTTTCGCACTCACTTCAAAATATTAACTTGGTAAACATCCTATAGGATTGGTAGCATGATGAGGCTGTAAAAGTTATTGCAACACTGAAGAACTCTGAGACTCACGAGACAAAGATGTGTTCCTTGTTTAAAGATTTACACAAGAAAAGCCAATGTCTATTTTACCCCCATGTTGGCCTTCACTTACAGTACCAATCTTCTCCTCCACAAGTCTAAGTTTAGACGTGTCCTAAGATTTTCCAGTTTACCACATGGTAAGGCTGTATGACAACCAACATTATGCAACTCCTCTAAAATTTACCATGGAAACATAAACTGCACTCTCAGGAATTGTGGAATTCTGTTTTTACGTACTCTTTCAGTGGTATAGCAATTAATATCATTGCCAAAAATTTCTTACTGAAAAACGCATACACAGGAAATGTCAATTCAAACACGTTCACCCACACTTCAAGGAAAACAAGATCTGAAGCTCCAGCTGTGCTGGAAAATATTACGTGCACTGACTATGTGACTTGAATCTTATAGTCCCTTTGTCCTGTAAAACTAATTACCAAAGGTAAGAAGCAGTTTACTGACATCATATACAGTACAACTCAATGTAATAAGTTGTTCTTTAAAGACCTAAATAATTATAAAGACTGATGAGCTGTTTTTCTTCCACTGCTTAAGTCTAGAAAATACTCAGCTGTGAACCGCATTTTCTTACAAGTCATGCAATATTAAGACTGTTTGATAAAAGGTAACTGTTTCATTATTCTAAAAATAAAAATGTAGCTTAGATCAAGCTTCGTTTTTCTGTAAGAAAGGAGTCGTACTAAACTAGACTCAGCCTTGATGATCACAGATTCTAAAAATCATTCACATAACTTACCCAGATGACTGAACTTGTACTTAAGAAGAAATGCAGTTTATATCTTAATGCTTGTGTACCTGCCATATTAACTCATCTCTTTCCTTCCATTCTGTTCAAGGCTAACACAGTTGCTAAGGTGAATGACAAGTATTTTACATTAAGAACAGCCCTTTGTAAAACATTCAGTAAATACCTATAAAAGCCTTTAGAATACTGAGGACAACAGTAACAGGAATATATTAATCTGATGCAGTAAATAGGTGCCTTTAACAAAACAAAACTATTGACTGGTAATATTCGGATTGGTCCTATGAGTGTTGACTGTTTTATTTTACCTCAGTTTGTACTTCATTCCTTTAAGAAGAGAGATGAGTCCAAGTGAAGCCCTTGGAAAGAAGGGAGGGATGTTCCTGGGGCACTTATGAATATACACAGGGAGAGATATTTAGATGGCAGAGTGCGTTACCCATAAGGAGCTGGAGAGATAGAAACACTTAGAAAATCCTCAGCCATGTCTCAGAGGTAACTACTAATTTTCTAGGGACTAAAAGGAAATTCTTCAATTAACTGCAAATCAAGAAGGTAATGCATAGCCTGAAACCAAGCCTGAAAATAGTGACTCACCTATAAAAGGAACAGGGAGTAGATAAAAATGATTATTTGACTTCTGAATTTCTGTTCTCTCTGACCCAATCACTGAACTGCCTTCATTTAAAAAGTCTTATAGTTCTTTTAAACTGAGTTATATTAATCGTGAAAGTCCTTCAGTCTCCTTTGGGGAATTTATTACAAAGAAGTCTCCACAAGTATTCTGTAAAGCTCTGACGAAGCTATGGCCCCAAACTACTAACCCTTGATACATCTCATGACAGAAAAAAATAAATAAATCTCATCTGGACTTTATTCACTGAAATATATGTTGTTATCAAATTTGGAATAAAGACTTTGTTCAGAAGTGTTGTGCTTTAAACCCAACTGGCAACTAAGCACCATGCAGCCATTTGTTCTCTCCTCCACCACCCCCACTGCAGTGGGAAGGGGAAGAAGAAAAAGATAAAACCTCATGGGCTGAGATAAGAGTTTAACAGAAGAACACAAAGAGAGAAGAAACAACAGTAATAACAATAATACTAATGAAATGATATATTAAGACAAGTGATATACAATACAACTGCTCACCACCCAAACACTACTGTCCCTAGCCCCAGCTACCACTTGGACCATATGCCTTTCTCCCAGCCAGCTCCCCTATTATATAATGGGCATGGCATGGCATCAGCATGTTATAACATATATATTGGCTGGTTCAGTTGGCTATTCTGGCTGTGGCCTCTCCCAGCTTCTTGTGAACGTTAACCCTATGCTAGCCAAACCCAGGACAAGAAGTCAAACATAATTGGTTGAGAAGTCAATGAAGAAAGAGACACTGAGAACTGTTTGAAAGTCCAGAGGCGATTTTGCAATTAGTCAAAGTACAAATTTTCACTTAAATAACCCTCAGTCTACAATTATACAGTTACAAAATACGCGCCAGAGCAATGTCTGAGCAGCAGCCATTAGCAAGGTGATAGGGATCCTGACAGTTTCAGATCTACCTAAACATTAAGTAGTGCCTTAATACACACATGAAGAATACAAAAAAAAAAACCCAAACAAAAACCAAACACAAAACTTAAGAGCTGCATTTCTTTCCCCTGAGAAGCCTCTCACACAGGTAGCCTCTTGTTTAGGGTCCCAGGAAGACAATAGCATCTGGGCAATTTCTGTAATATTCCAGTGACTTCTTTAGCTAGAAAAAAAGCTTCCTGTAAACTCTATTGTCAAACACTGCTGTGAACTTCAGAAGGGCTTTTCAAGTCCATTGCTTATTTACAAACATTCCCACCATTCGAAGGGAAGAGCCACCAGAGTGTCCATCACTGCCAAGGGACCACAGAACCCATTAAAGAGAGAAAAGAAAAAAATGCAACAGTGTAAACCCTTAACAGCAGAAAGTTGGGACACCAAAGCATTAAGTTGCGTGGGTAGAGACAGAAACATACATGGGATATGTGTAAATTCTGAGGGAGAAACAAAGGTGGTAAGCTACTGCCATTTTCATGTGATCACATCCAACCCAGATTTTTACATTGTTAAGCATAACAGATTCCTAGATGCTGGGATCCTAAATTCAAAGACAACTCCACTTTCAGTGAAATGAGAATCTTGTAAAGCACAAGAAAAATGACACTGACCTTTAGAGACCTGTTTCAATTTTTAAAAATTTTCTTCCAAAACAGGAAAAACCCAAGAGCATCTGCACTTGCATCCTTCTATTGTGAGTAAGTTATAACAAGTGTCACCCAAGACAATAGGGAAGTTTGAAAAGGAGAGAGATTGTGAGCAAGCTCAAGCCTATATTTGGGAGTACTCACTTAATCTCTCCAGTCTGGCTCAGCCTTTAGAGATCTGTGACTGAAAACATGTGCTAGTTAGCAAGTTATCTCAACAAGTTTATTTCAAAATATAGAGACCTGGCCACATAAAATTTCCATTAGAAATATTGTGAGAATGTACAGAAAAAAGCATTACCTTGAGTAATGCAATTAGGCTCTTTCTGTTAGATGTTTGTATTGGACATAAGATCACTGATGAGTAAGATTCGTTTTCATTGCAACAGCTCACTTCATGTTTCTTACACATGAGCTACACACAGTGAGAGAACAAGAGGAAATTCAAGGCTGACCCAGGGATGGACAGTTCAAAGGCAAAGCTTAAATTTAAAGTACTTGAAGGAAGAAAGAAACTCTTGGACTGACCTTTTGCTATGCTGTGTATGTTCTTAAAGTATTCTTATTCACTCAGCTGACGTTAAGGAGCATTTTCTACTGAACTTGCATGGAACAATAGTGACTGAGTGAATTATTATGCTAATGATACATTCATATTACCAATAGATATCACACAGCATAAATCCCTGTCTCCTTCCTGTTAAAAAAGTGCTATTGAGAAAATGAATCACAGTCAACTATCATTTCAAAAATGTAGTTCAAATGTAGAATACAAGTAAACTGCCCTGAACTTGCATTACATAAAAAAGTATTTTCCAAATACTATTATGACTACTTACAACATTGATAGTTCTTAGCATATACTGTGCCTGTTTTAACAGGCCTATACAAACTAGGATAATGACAATACACTACTGGACTACAAGCAGTTATAATACTTGATTCCTTCAGTGTGACACTGTAGAAATGCAAAAAAACCATTTTGTTTTGGTGTCTGCTTGGCTGTCAGAGTAGGATTCCACACCCCATACTCCCAGATATTTGAAATTCTGAAGAAATCTAAGTTCAGAATATGAATGATGTAGAAGATGCTAGAAGATTCCCACACACACACTTAGGAGCAAGACTGAATGAGCAGTGTTTTTCATGAAAAAAGACTACAAGTGTTCAGGATTCAAGCCCAAAGCCCGCACCCATAGTGTGGGATCCAACAGAATCATGGTAGACGAACTTTGATAACAATACTAAATATCATAGTGAGCATCCATCAAAAAACAATCCTGCTTTCTCATAAGAACCATCTGATACCATGTCATAATAGACTATTAATGAAGGGTAAGACACTGACCTGAGTTACCTTAAGTCCTCAATGTTTACAAAGTGTTAGTTTTCTCTTTATACAACTAGGATAGAAGTTGTCTTCAGCCAATTCTGACCTAAGATTATGGGTAGTAGTAAATCTGTTTAGAGCGCTCTGAACACATTAACTTCAGTTTGTTTATATTTAGACTAACCTGTAGTTGCAGAAGATTACCTTAGAGCAAGCAGATAAAATTTGGTCATGGTGCAGATAAAAGTCAGCTAAAATAATACAATATGTGTTCATATTAGTGTTTTTCATAACACAGCATGTCCTTCTGAATTCTCCTATAATGTGCAATTTTTTGTATCTGCAACAAAAACCATAGTGTGGGTATACAGGAAGATGGCAAGAAAGATTGTTTTGAACTGGGCTGCTATGCATGTGGGAGGAAGGCATTTGTGAAGACACTAAAAAAAAAACCCCAAAAAGGTTAAGCACAAAGAAGGATACACAAGTAGAAACTTCTGTGCTTAGATACGCTCACTTGGACAGCTCTTATTGTTGTGTTTGCATCAAAGTAATGCACCTTAAGGAATTGGCTCTGCTTACACCGCGGGCAATAGCAAAGTTCCTGTTGTTTCAAAGAAACAAGAGTAAGCAAAGCACAAACACACCTAACAAGTTCCAAACCAAGTTACTGGGCTAATGATTGATACGTTAAAATGTAGACAATTTTGTCCACACCTTTTCTGAGTAGTAAGTACTGAATACTTCAGCCATTTTCTTATGGCCATCTAAACTCAACAAGATTATCCCTATACAAGCATTATTTTCACCAGTAAAGGCTGTTTCCCAAGAGGGGTCATCTTTAAAAAGGAATGGATACATGGAGGTTTTTAGCTAACAAATTGTTATAAAGTGTGTTTATATGCAGAATGTTTGAGTGAAATGAGTTACGAGCTATTAACTCCCTAGTACACTTTAAGAATATTTAAATGTAAAATAATTTTCTCCAAATATAAATCACCTTTAGAAAAATTGAACAGGACTACTAAGAAGCCCTGTAAAACACAAATATCACTTCAAGTAATCTAATTGTATTATAGGCATCTAATGAATTTTCAAATGTACCTGTCTTGATTGCTAAACCATTTCATGGCAAATAGGGGTTTTTTTCTTATCTTTATTTTTTTTTTTTGTATGTTGATCTGATTTGAATAGATTTCTTAGATTAGCTAATATATTACTGCATGAGTATTCACTAATCTCTAATTAACATTTTAAAATCATTACATTTTGAATTAAACACGCATGAAATCTAATCTCTGTACCTACAATTAGAATCACTTATTAAATATATTTTGTGCTAATGAGTGTGTATTGTTCTAACGTTGTTTATCATCAGATATTTCAAAGAAAAATGATTGAGATGATAAAAAGTAGAAGGCAATATATTTTTAGAAGACTTTTTTAGCAGCAAGGCATTTTTCCTTCTTGTTTTGGGTTGATTTTTTTTTCATTTTGTTGTGTTTGGGTTTTTTTAATTATAATTTTTTTCCTCTCTGATTTGATATACCACCAACATTAGCTCCAGTTTTAGTAACCTAGCAGCTTATCCAAATAGCTCAGTATGATACTTCTACATGCAACAGAGATCATTCTGCCATGCAATGTGGCTGTGACATTTCTGCTTATTAAAAGGCATCATAAATTCTTACTCACTTCTCTCAACTAAGATAAACTTTTAAAACAATGATGAGTTTGCATAGTCATGTAAGCCTCACCATACAGATTGGTAGAGTTCTGCTCACTTCCTGCTTTTAAAGATAAAAAAAAAAAAAAAGTCCAAACAACAAGTTTCTCTACAAAAGTCCTTTTACATAACGCAATCCATCAAAGCCAAAGCCAGTACAAGCTTATATTTAACATCCAGCTAAAATAATGCAGATGCATTTAAGTCAGAGACAGATCTGGTGTCCACATTTCCTAAGGACAGGTCTGATCATCCTGTGCTTCCGCACTTTACCATGGTTGTCAGCTACATTTTAGACTTCAGCTGAGAACTGAGGAAAAATTAAAGCAGCTGTTGCCCAACTATTTGCCAGAAAAGCTCAAAGAAGATAAATAAGTTTAAGATGCCCAGGTGCTTTGGTTGATATCTTGTCTTTTGACCAGTGCAGAAATATAAAAATGAGACCATGCCTGCAGCTTGAACAACTGTGCCAAAAGAAGCTCCACCATTTAGGCCATTTCTTTATCACTGGTAAGAATCCAACTTCTCAACTGTATGTTTCTGGAGCATAATGAAGATGATAAAGGTAGGCTGTTCATTCAGCTCTTAGATCTTATAATTGAATACCCCTGTAATATAGTATTGCCATTGTCAGTAACTGGCCACAGGCTGCATACTGAGTTTGCATGGCCTCAATACTGAAATTTGTCATAATTATAATGTTTGGCCTTTTCCTGACCTGTCTACAGCATTTTTTCACTCAGATTAGCTATGAATTGAGTCACAGCCTGAGTGTACCCTCAGCAAGTTTGCTGATCATACAGAACTAGGAGGAGTGGCTACACACCAGAAGGCTGTGCTGCCATTCAGCAAAATTTGGACAGACTGGAGAATTGTGTGGAGGGGAACCTAATGCAATTTAACAAGGACAAATGTCTAGTCCTGCACTTGGGCAGAATTATTCTGCTTCTGGCTCATGAGCAGCAGGTTGCGATTTCATCTAAACTACCCCATACACAGCTCAAAATCTACACGCATAGAGTTTCTGGGTGGAACACGCAATGCAGAACAAGCCCATACTCCTATAGCTAGGTGTCTTCACCTATCTATGCTGTTGAACACTTCAGCCTGTATAAAACCATCAAATAATATAAAGAGACATTCTGTTGGTGAATGAGGTTGAGCACTGAGTTAGGAGGAAGTTGGAATTAATTTTTCCATGTTTGGGTTTGTTTTTTGTTGGTTGTTTGTTTTATTTTTGGCACAATGTCATGATACTGCTTGCATGAGGGAGTTTTGAAAGTATTCATAAAACCAATTGTTATGCAAAAGATGACTGAAGGAAAAAAGTATTTTTGTAATTAGCATTTTAAGGTGCAAAACAGTTCTTACTTATCCTTCTTGTACTGAAAGCACTATTTTTCATTTATTTATTTTGAGGGCTGGGTTATTCCCTCCCCCCAACTCCAAGAAAAAGTTATAGCTTTCATAGTTCAATATTTTCTATAATTAAAAAATGACAACTAGGAATATCTTGAGTGAAAATGTTCCATTAATATTTCAGTTAAGCTTCACAGCAAGATATACCTTTTCATAAGTACGTGAAAAGGTTAAAAATGTTTGCAATGTAATGGTTTGCTGATAACAGTAAAGTGTGAACATTATCTTGGAATTTATTTTATGCTTTTCTTGAGAACTCTATGCGGTACAGAGGGATAATGCCTTTCCCCTTTACATGAGCAATTAAAAAAGTCAGCCCTTCTACTACATTTTACATATGCAGTTGCCTTTCTAGCTCTATTCCTGGTAAAATTAAAATGTTTAACAATATTTCCTGTGTTTCAGGTAGAGCCTCTTGTACATTAAGTTCTCAGAAGCACAAATTCTTCCTGCTTCTACAGAATGTGGCTACCTTTGATGAGGACTGACATGCAAACATCAGTACACAAGAAAATATCACCAATCTGTACGTTGAACAATCCTGCTTCCATCTGCAGTGAAGTTGCAGAATTTAGCTAACAAAAGCCCCTTTAAAATACGCAGAGCTCGCAAGGAGAATAGATGCTTTCATGCAACTCTTTAAAGAAGACCAAGTCGTAGCCTATATATCCACACTATACTGAAGTCAATATCAGAAGAATATTTCTGCCAATTTTTATGTTGTATAATTTAAGTTCAACTTTTGTGCAAATTTCAGGTAAGCTTAGCTAGTCCAGAAATTTATCTGCTTCAAGAATAACGACCAGAGGCTACTTCTTTTCTTTAGATAGGAAGCAATGTTTTGAAAGAGGTATTTGTGGAAAAAAAACAAACTGTCAAGAAAGATTGTAATTATGTAAGCCCATAGTATATTGCCAGAAAAACACAAATAGATATAAAATACAGTCAGAAATGACAGAAAGCTGTATTGAATCTAGTTTGTACTTAGGAATCCTGTGCCTCTTTCAATTTAGTTAATTGGAATTCAGCATGCTATTATGAAAGCAGTTTACTTTGAAGTGGGATTATTTGTCATGGGCCATCAGCACCTCTAAAATGATCTATCAAGTTATTACAAATCCACCAGAAATTAGACCCCATGGTCCAACACTGTATAGTTTTTTAATTCTAAAAATTAGAAACTAGGGATTTCTATTTCCAATTTTGGAAACAACACTGAGTTTTATTGTCTGCGGAATGAAATATTTTTTTAGTAAGCAATCAAAAAAGACAGTATGAGACAAGAATGAGAAAATTTGCATTCATCTAGTCATAACTCTGTCTGAGACTGCTAACTCTGGCTGACAGTGCACTCCACCCCATCATCCAGACCATTAATGAAGATGCTGAACAGAACTGGGCCTAGTATTTACTCCTTGGGATATACTGCTGGTTACTGTCCTCCAACTTTTCTTCTCCCCTTGGTGTAGTTGCTATCTAGAAAGTTACTCCCCAAGGCAATGATTAATACCACAGAACTGTGAATTCAGTGTGAATTCAGCTGCAGCAGTGTAGGTGATTATACGATCATTCCACTTGACTTTTGGGCTAAACCAACTAGGCCTAAAGTTTCGTAAGTCCCTTCAAAAAACAGTTCCTATTGCTGATTTATCACCTACACAATATTTTTTACTCATAGGAAAACTAAAATAGCAAGTATTGCCAAGGATTCATACATGAGCTGTTTAAAAAAAAAAAGTATTCCAAACAAAGAAAAGTAAAAATGTAAAGTATCAAAATAATGTGGCAGTGGACAACTATATCAGGTAGAACGCGAAAAGCACTGCAGGCAAAATACAAAATTTAAACACTTTGTGTTCAAGTTGACAGTATATATTTCAGGAGATAGTCATTGCTTTGCAGTATCTCAGTGTAAAGCACTCCTAAAAACAGCAATATGACAAAAAAAGGGAAGTGTGTGTCAACCTCAATGGATAGTACTAACAAAAGCCATAACCACTATCAAAAACAAAGCCTGAAGTGCTTCAGAGTCTTGTGAACAGAGAAACATCAAGAGCTCCTGCCATTTGTCATAATATGACCAAGTCTAGCATAAGATCAATATAGTTAGCACCAAATCACTGGAGAAAGGTTTCAGTGCAAAACATAGTGATTTATCCATGAAGGTAACCAACTACATAAGGACCATGCATTTTGATGTTAAAGAAAAAAAACAAACCAGAAGCAACAAAGCAAAAAAACCCCAAACAACAAAAACACAACCAAAAAAACGCCAGAAAAACCCACAAAAAAACCCCAACAATCCACAAACCCAAAACCTTCATCACGGATAGCAGATAAAAGATAGAACTTTGTGCTATTAAGTTCTACTTTGATTTTGCAGAAGCCTTGAAAGTTTAGTCTTAAACACATTTACAATATAGTAGCACTTTAGTGGCCAAACATTTTCAAGTTAGTACAGGATGACCAGAGAAACGTCAGGAGACGCAGTCTTTTCATAGAAGCTTTTATAGTGCAGTCAGAGTGCCAGTCACAAGACTATGTGATTATTTGAAAGATAGGGTTAGAGGCTGCAGATAACAATAGATACTCAATATGAATGAGAAAAAACTTTTGGACGCATCAGCTATGAAGAACCTTTGTCACTGAGAAATGTAAACTTCAGAACTAAAGCTAGATGATCTTTACATCCTTAAATGTTGTGCAGCAATGCTATTGATAACTTTGAGGATAGTCCTGTATTAGTTCACCATTTATAAAATTGAGGGGTGGGTAAAGGCTTAAGTTTACAGACTTGTGTTCACCAGTAACCAAACAGGCCTAGTTTAATTTCCAATTTACAAATGACTGCTTAAAGGACTGCTTTAGCTATGATACTAGACAGTGTTGCTATGTGAATAGCCTGATATTTTAAAGAATTGCTGATTCTAGTTAACACACCAAGGCACCTATCACCTTTGTGGTTTGCATCCAAACATTCCACTTGTGTTTTTGTCAAAGACTACCTCACTTTTGCAACTGCTAGATGAAGTAATTGCTAATTTTAGGATGTTTAAGAATTTTAGTAATTTTAGGATGATTTATTTACAACAAATATTTGTGTTTTCTTAAAGTGATTGAGAAATCACACAAATTATCAATGCAAGAATTTCTGCAAGAGCTTCAACTTGTAACATGTGCTTGAATAATTTCTTATGGTGTGGGACTTGAGAATTAATAAAACAAAATAGTGTTTGGAAGTAATGAATCCACAGCTTTTAAAGCTTCAAAAACCAAAACCCACATAGAAAATTTTGGACATAGTGTTGTGCTTGATGAATTGGAGACAGATACTCTAGAATTTGGATTCACTTAGAGTTAAAGGAAGACAAATGAAACCAATTTGATGCAGAACAGGAAAGTGAAGATGAGCTTGCAGAAAATAAGTATGTGATATAAGAATGTGTAACAAGAATGGCTGAAGTTTGCTTTTGCTGGAGAGGGTAGATCAGTTTGTAATGGGAATACCACAGCATGAAGTTAAGTTAAATTTGTGATTATAAAAAAAGACAAGACTGTAAAATAACCACTTTGAGGGGGTTATTGTTGTTATCTCCTATATAATTTAATCCTCCAATACAGTTAATATTTCTTTTGTTTCAAGTGGAAGCATGCTGTTTCACTGGTGGAAATGACAGTGAAGCAGGCAAGGCACAGAAGAAACATCAGCTGTGGCTAGAGATAAGCTAGAGAACTACTCATCCACCTCTACAACCCCATCAGGTCTCCAGTAGACTTGACCATATTTTTACAATGTCAGGAATATATTCTTATAATTACATTTTTTTAAAAGATGCATTAATCTATTATGTTTATTATCATGCAGCCTAGTAAAAACTAGTCATTGCTTGCTTTAATTTTTCATCAAGTTTGTGTGGATATGGCAGAATTTCAGTCAAGAGGCTTAAGAAATTCCCTTATCTTGCAATAAATAATCTATAAATGCATATATTCCTAAACCTAAGTTCCCTTAGAATGCATCTGTCAGCTTTAGAGACTGACTACTATACACTGAGTAGAGTACAGAGCTGTAGGAGGTACCCTGCTGCTGCAGGACATAGGGGCTTTAGCATATTAGCTTTATGATTGCCAGTTGTTCAAAGGTAGCTCACAACCAACAAGGTGCAAGTGCTAGTAAATATGTCCAAACTCAGCCAGTTAAGCACTATGTCTTTAGCCTCCGAAACCTACTGGACAGTACATAATTGCGTGTCTTTTTCTAGACCTAGATCCAAGCTATTTGTTCGGAACCATGGAACCATTTAGTAGAGATTAATTCTTCAATTCCCATTTAAAAACATATTTTAAACACGCTGGTAGCACAGCAGATATAGTCAGATAAAGTTTAGACATAAGGGTACAGGAATATAGAAAAAAAGACCGTATTAAACATAACATACACTGACAGAACTTCTCCATGAAGACCTACAAGCAGTCAATTAGTAAGTCTGAGCATTTGCACAAGTGCTTTATAGTCAGAGAAAACAAATTTAGCTTTTTATGCAAGTATACAACTAAAAGCACAAACCCATGAAGCTTGCTTGCATTCTGTCTTAGAAGTACAACAGCAATTAAAATTTTACAACCATTGACTTCAGAGCTCTTCCTCAACTTCAAAAACATCTCATGCTGAGAAAGACTGTTTCTCCCCCCTCCCCCAGCCTAGAATCATTCAAACAGGATAAAAATTAACAAATCAAGTCCCAGCCTAGCAGAACACTAGCCAAAACCAATTCAATATTAGATGACAAACCTACAGAGCAAAAGGCATTCTATTGCATACTTTAAGTATTACTGCCTTCAAGAAAGGTACTCCGGAAATTTTCATTCCTTCAGGATCTCAGCCACCACTCACTCACCTCACAAAGGCCATATCTACTATGCCAGATTCACCACATTATACTCTAAACAAAAACTTAAAGTCCCAAGGCAGGCCTGCACTACCCCTTTCCCACATATCCTTAGCAGGAAACTTCTCATTGTATTTTGGTTCCTGACAAAGAGTTCACTTGCCTCGTGCAGACCAAGCCTTTCTCCCATACTGTATTTCAAATGGAAAGCACAGTTTCTAGTACAATTAAAAAAAAACCAAAATGAACCCCAAACCAAAACGAACCCCAAACCCCTTTGAATTTTCATATTCAGTGAACAGAAACTTGAACGCTCTCTTTTAACTTACAGGATAAAGAATATGACAACTTACTCTTACTCTTTTAATTGGCTCAAGACACCTGGTGACCATTTGGTAATTGAAACTAATCAAGCAGTTTACAGTTTGTCAGGTGCTCTGATTTTACGTGCTAAGAGGATTGGCTTGTTGAATGCATTTTGGCTCAGTTTTATAGAGAAGAAGCAAGGCAGTTCTCTTACTGAGAAAGCATTTTGTTTTATCTTATGGGTCTTTTAGATTTTTCTCCCTTTTCTATACAGTAGTAGCAATACTTGATTTCAGCTACTGAGTACTTCTTTGAATATTGCAGCATTATCTGCATCTTCCTTAGTCTCAGATAATAACACTCCAAACCAGAAATGTACAGGGAAGGAAATAGGAGTGGATGAAAGCATAGGATTGGTCTTGGAGGCTAGGGAGCAGAAATGTACACTATGCATCAGTAAGCATTAAGAATGATGGATAGTTCAGCCCTTCCAAAATCAGGAGTTACCTGCACAGCTGGTAGTGTTCACTGCTGCGGAGGATAGAATTCACCACATTAAGTTAATAAATCCCCTAAGAAGGGGTTTACTACCGTACATCAACCATTCCTTCCAGAAAGGATAAATTACACTGTATACGTAAGCTTAGTGCTTAAGTTTTGTTAATGTCATGGTTTAGATCAGCCAGAAGCTGAGCACCCCACGGCCACTCACTCACACCCACACCCCTCCTCCCAGTGGGACAGTAGGGAATATACAGAGAAAAAGGCAAAAACCCATGGGCTGAGATAAGGAGAATTTAATAGAACAACACAAAAAGAGAAGTAACAATAGTAATAAAAAAAATTATAAGGTGAGTAATATAGAACAAACCACCCATCAAAAGCTGCCCCAACCACATGATCTACACCAGAAACTCACCTCAACCAAGATGATAACAAGCCATACTTTGCCCATCCCATCCCCACCCTTATGTAGCTGGCATGACATCAGAATGGTATCGAATAACCCATTGGCTAGTTCAGTTGTCTATCCTGGTGTCACGGTTTAGGGTTAGGTCACACCTCAGATCTGTAACAGATGCTCTCTGTTAACCCCCCTCCCTCCCCAAAGGGGAAGAGAAAGGGAATAAGGGAGAGAGACTTAGCGAT
>WUAM01000233.1:470026-499777 GCA_024336885.1 Actenoides hombroni | reverse complement strand
ACTTTCTGCACCCCCCAATGTGGTACACAAGATCCAGCAGTGGCCTTGGTCTGCACACCAGTCCTTGGTAGTAACTCAAAACATGGGGTGTTATCACTGCTAGCAGCAGACACTGTCTGTGAGAACAGGCTGCTAACTTCAGACAGCACAGTTAGTTAAAAGAACTGAGCTGAAAAGTAAAATCACTGAACAGAATTAGTTCTGTTCTCACTCAGACCAGGACACCTGGCTGTGGCATCTCCCAGCTCCTGGTGAAAATTAACCCTATTCTAACCAAACCCAGGACTGTTAACTACTTTACATTTGCACACTGCTGTGGTAAGAACTGACAACTGACTTTGAAACTTTGATTTGCAACCCTGCTTTTTAAGGCTATTAATTCTTTGCAGAGTTTTGGGGGTTTGTTTGTGTTTGTTTGTTTGCTTATTTTTAAAATAAACTAGGTAATAACCACTTCTGATAATTAAACTTGGAAAAGTTATTAAAGTCAAAAAATAAGTGAAGTTAATCATCCTTGACCTACATTACAATCAGCTGCTCACTGCTTAACTACGTGAACTATCTGAGTAAGTTCTGAAGTTCAGCTTGCACAAAGGGCAGAAAGAAGAAATAGCGGGAGTGCAGTTGAAGCAAAAGCTTTTAAATAGAAATAAGAGCCACAATGATAGAAAAGTTTTTATGATTCCCTTAGCTCATGCGTAAGCTGAAGGAACTTAGCATGCAGCACGCCTTGGAGCAAGAAGCCAAGTTTTAATTATTCAATGCAGTTTCACTGAGTGTAATGATATTTTTCTGTGCAGTTTCAGATACAGATAGGTGACCATATGCCACAAAATCGTAAATCTGATTGCTTTGCACATGTGCTACACGGTGAATTACTGTTAGTTTGTTGTAGTTCCCCTTATCCCCTAGAAGTGTGGGATGTGAAATATCTTCATTTTCAGCTCTTCACTTTCTGGAACAGATGTGTCTTTTCCTTAGGAAAATGTACTACATTCAGTCTAAAATTCAAGGCACACAGTATTTCAGAACACTGAGGCTTGATTTTAAATATTTTGGGCTTCATTCATTTCTACTTATTAATAATTCCATTGCAAAATGTCACAGAATCACAGAACAGTAGGGATTAGAAGGGACCTCTGGAAATCATCCAGTCCAACATCCCTGCTGCTAAAGGAGGTTCACGTAGAGCAGGTTGCACAGGATTGCGTCCAGGCAGGTTTTGAATATCCCCAGAAAAGGGGACTCGACAGCCACTCTGTGCAGCCTGTTCAGTGCTTGGACACCCTCAAAGTAAAGATTTCCCTTATGCATAGGTGGAACTTTCTGTGTTTCAGTTTGTGCCCATTGCCCTTCCTTCTCTCACTGGGCAGCCTTGAAAAGAGACTGGCCCCATCCTCTTGACACTCATCCTTTAGATATTTATACGTGTTGATAAGACCCCCTCTCAGTCTTCTCTTCTCCAAGCTAAACAGATCCAGGTCTTTCAGCCTTTCCTCATAAGAGAGATGTCAGACAGCATTAGTGTTGTAGTGGGAAAAGATTCATTCCCCAGATGGCCAAGAAGGCCAATAGTGTCCTGATTTGTATCAGAAATAGTGTGGCCAGCAGAACTACGGAAGTGATTGTTCCACTGTACTCAGCACTGATGAGGCTGCACCTCAACCACTGTGTTCAGTTTTGTGCCCCTTGCTGCAGAAAGGATATTGAGGTGCTGGAGTGTGTGCAAGGAAGGTCAACAAAGCTGGTGAAGGGTCTAGAGTATGAGCCTTATGAGGAGTGGCTGAGAGAAATGAGGTTGTTTAGCCTGGAGAAAAAGAGGCAGAGGAAAGAATTTATTGCCCTCTACAACTACCTGAAAGGAGGATGTAGTGAAGTGAGTGTCAGTCTCTTCTCCTGAATAACAATAGGACAGGAGGTAATGGTCTCAAGTTGTACCAGGAAAGGTTCAGATCCAATATTTGGAAAAATTTCCTCACCAACGGGGTTGTAAAGCATTGTAACAGGCTGCCTAGGGAAGTGGTGGAGTCACCATCCCTGGGGAGATGCAGACGTGGCACTCAGGGACACAATTTAAGTGATAGACTTGGCATTGTTCTGTTAATGGTTGAACTCAGTGATCTTAAAGGTCTTTTTCAACCTAAATGGTTTTATCATTCTATGATCTTTCTGTCTAAATTTTGGAAGAGCTGTTAATAGCAGCTATCAAAACAAAAAAAAAGCCACAATCCCTAGGAGCACTTCAGAAACAAAAAACGGAATAAGAAGGTAATAATATTAGGATCTACATTTCTGATAACAGGAAGTTCAGTTAGTAGAGACGTCAAGACGTCACTACATCAGTTGATGGGTGGCCTAAGAAAACTGCAGAAGATGGTATGATGAAGCAAGAGACATCAACTTAATTTAGAGAATGTGTTAAATATGGTTGCTAATTATGTTGTTCGTAGGAAAACATAGGGGTGATAACAACAGCTAGTTCATTATCTAGGTCAATGCGCTGGTTTGCAGTAGTGTAACCTACTTTAGTATGCATTAAGTAATAGACTATGCTTGAACTAGCAGTTTGTATCACCCCTGTGGTTTCCTAAGTACAAACTCCAAATCCAATTATTTTCATTTCCCAAGGATTTAAACTATCTTATATTTAAACTATCTTGTATCCCATGTATTACTGCAAAGATTCCTACAGGATGATGATGTCAGCTCTTGCTCCTCATTGGCACTATCCAAATACTATCATAATAACTTTCAAACTATTTGAGTTTTCAGACTAACACCAGAAAATAATTTGAGGTTCTTTCCAGCTTTGTTTTAAAACACCAATTGCAGGAGCTGAGCTCGCCATCTCATGCAGAGAATTTCTCCGTGCTATTTGGTTCATAATGCCACCAGTCAGTACAGCTGAACAGAGAAGAAATAACAGAGCACTGGAACAGGCTGCACAGAAAGGTGGTGGAATCTCCATCTCTGGAGACTTTCAAAAACCTCCTGGACTTGTTCCTGTGTGATCAACTCTAGGTGATCCTGCTCTGGCAGTGGGGTTGGACTAGGTGATATTCAGAGGTCCCGTCCAACCCCTAACATTCTGTGAAGGAACAGTTTTCCAGCTCCAGTGTTGTCCAAAAACTAACAATTGTTTCCACCTGCTTTCCCTTCCACTCTGCCTGTCAGGTTTTCTTAATTTTAGAAGCATTTCTCTTTTACTTTAGGAGGACATTGAAGCAAGTACTCAAGTCCCTCTCTCAAAGCTCCACTTAGCTCTTCACAAGCCCGTCAGCCATTTACAAGCTTAAGGCCTTAGTGGATTCAAGATCAACAAATAAGAAGACTAACAAATAGAAGACTAACAATAAAGAAAGATCACATAAGAGAAAGCTTCTACACCAACAGGGAAGATAGCAATCAACTGTCCGCCTTTACGGCCCTGTACATCTTGAAAAAAACTAATGCATCCAGAAAACTGATAGAAATTTTTATCCTACTTCTCATTTAAAACCTCCAAAATTTCAGTTATCCCTTTCACAAGGAAAAGGCTGTATAGGACCTTGTAATACCCTCTCTCCTTTTAATTGTGATAAAGTAATGTCAGCTCATAAATAAAATAAAAAGCTACCTCAGATCTGATCCATCACAGTAGAAGTTATGGGTCTGCTGGAAACTCAAGGTTAAGACTCTAAGTGACACTTCCAATTTTTCAGTGAAGTGAAAATCCTCAGAGGATTTCCACAGCACTCTCTCACCCCAGTAAATACAATAACAAAGAGCATAGATAGCTTTTCATTACTTTGGCTAATGAGTGGGAATAATCCAGACAGAGCAAGAACAGGTAATACAAAGCATGTATAAAATAGCTAAAACGTATTTGGCTTACTTTTGAAAACACAGACTTAAAGACAAACAAAAACCAAATACCGCTGAATATCAAATAGATACTGTTTCTCATTACACTATAAATGCTGACCAGACTACACACTCAGGACTCTTGACCCTTTAAGAAAGGGTAAGTAGCAATCAGAATTGTTTTCTTTAGAAAGAAAATTAGAAATTAATTAGGTCAAGGGCAGAGTGAGCTAGCAGCATAAAGAGACTTCAAAATTGCTACAATCATTTTCAATGACATAAAAAAAAAGAAAAGAAAAGAAAAAAAGAAACAAAACCAGAGCTGTGGCTCTTAATGTTCTTCTAAAAGAGGTAGTAAACTCTGTCAGGATGTCTCTGAAGAAAAGTAACAGCTATGCATAGGAGAATAGATAACAACTTTTTTTTCTTATTGCACCAGTACAACAAAGTACCCAGCTCAACTCTGAAACAGCTCCAGAAGGCTGTGCTTGGACCATGAAGCAGACATCACTTTGAGATGGCCATGCCTCAGAATTTTTCCCTGGATCAAGTTCCCCAAAGACTAATATGTCCTTAAGCTTACCAAAAAAAGCAACCCTCCCCTTCCTCCATGTTTTATTAGAGTAGAAACAATACTTAGCCTTTTAGGCAAAGACTAAATCAATCAGAACAAAACCAGACAAACAAAAATTACTACAAACTTGCAGTCAAGTTGGCTATGATAACTAGGAACAGGGTGGGCTGCTGTCTCCTGAACACTCTTCAGGACCTTTGCTCTCTGACAAGCTCTCTTCTCTCCAAAAAGCACCACCTCACCTGCCTGCTCTAGAAGAAATATAATATGTAGCTGAGAGCATTGTGCATCACACAAGTCTTTACTACAGTAACATTAGCCCTGAGTAACTACAAAATCTTGTGCATGGCTTAACTTTGTTGATGTCAATAGCAACAGTTTGCTATGCAGAAAAGAGTTAAGAATATATAGAAATGTTTGTAACATCAAGCCTAATAATCAAGACTGATGGCTGAAATATGAAGATGACTTTAAGCACCAGAAAAACTGGATGTTTACAAATGAATCGCTCAAAGAAGAAATGGCCTGTCAGGAGTTTTGCTCCATGTGTCATCTGATTATTATTGCAATAAATGCTTTTTTGTTCTAAAGCTAGAATACTGTATTGGGTTTGGCTGCACTAAAATTAATTTTCTTCATAATACTTATATGGTGCTGTGTTTTGTATCTGTGATGAAAACACTGTTGATAACATAGGGATGTTTTAGCTATTGCTGAGCAGTGCACACAGTGTTAAGGCTTGTCCTGGTTTGAGTTAGAACAGAACTATTTCTGTTCAGTGATCTTACTTTTCAGCCAAGTCTCTTCTACCTAACTGCACTGTCTGAAGTTAACAGCATGTTTTTGCAGACAGTGTCTGCTTCTAGCAGTGATAACACTCCAGTGATAACATTCCAGGGATAACCACTACCAAGGATTGGTGTGCAGACCAAGGCCCTGCTGGATCTCATGTGCCACTCTGGGGGATGCAGAGATTAAAAGGCTGCACCTGCAGGGAGGAGCAGACAGGACAGGTGACCCACTTACTCCCTCTCTCTTCCTCTTTGGGGAGGGAGAGGGGTTAAGAGAGCATCTGTTATAGGTCTAGCAGATGGCCCTGACCATAAACCTTGACGAATCCTTTTCTGTTTCTCACTCTGGCCTGTCAGTGTATAGGCTGCTCAAAAAGTTGGGAGGGGACACAGCCAGGACAGCTGACCCCAACTGACCAAAGGGGTACTCCACACCATATGACACTGTGCTCAGCAATAAAAGCTGGAGGATAAGTTTGCTGGGCCTGGCATTGCTCATGAAATGGTTGAGCATTGGTCAGCTAGTGATGAACAATTGTTTTGAGTTAGATCTTTTTTTATCACTTGTTTTTCTTGGTTTTGGTGTTGTTGGTTGGGGTTATATTTTGGACGGGGAGTGTGGTGGTTGGGTTTCTTTACCTATTAAACTGTCTTTACCTCAACCCATGAGTTTTCTCACTTTTACCCTTCTGATTCTCTCTTCCATCTCACTGAGAGGGGGTGGTTGTCTGGTGCTTAGCTGCCTAGCAGGGTTAAACCACAAGTGCTCTTTGCAAGATTTTAAGTACTCATGAAACACTAAAGAGTTTGTTTCACAAAATAGCTTCAAGTAGGTGAATGTAGTGTTTTAGTAATTAACTGTTTTTTAAGTGCTATTAGGTGGTGCTTCAGTGTTATAGAGCCTTCCAGTATCATGGCTGATCATGTGTTTGCAAAACAAGTATTGTAGTTATTGATTTCACAGCTACCAGATATCAAATGGGTTATGATATTTTATCTATATTCTAATAAAATAACAATGCACATCTTAAATTGCATTAGAGTCAGTTTTGCAACCACATGGAACCATATGTCAGCTCATTTGTCTAACTTCATATGACTTCCAAAAGTACCGTTACAGTATCAAATGATAAATTATTTTAGATGTATCTTTACAAATGTTTGTTCAAGGAATGGAGTTTCATTCCAAACCTGAGTGATTGTTTTATGTTGGAATACCACGAACAAGAGAAATTCAGACCCTAAGCATTCTCAGGATCCTCTTTGTCTTCTACTCTCTAACACTCATGTTCATAAAATCTCAGTCACTTGCAAAGTATAGCTTATTTACAAGTTATACACAGTATAAAAAGCATACATGATTTCAGTAAATATATATGCAAACAACGATGATAAGATAAAATACTTACCGATGTGGACATGCTGGTATGCAGTGTGGTAGTGCTTTACACTGATATTTTATTTTAATGCTTGCTATACCCACTGTTCAGAATTCAGCCATCAGGAAGCCTATTAATGATTGCCAGTATCTGTGGGGAAATGGATGCACAGTACTACGAAAATTTACTGAAAATGGGTCCACAGCAACTAAAAGTTTAGTCGTTGTAGGCAAAAAAATTGAATCAGTATGAGAACCCACAGAACCATGCAGCAGAGAAAGTTACCTAAACACAATGTCAAGTTAGAAAAGACAAATAATGAGTGCTGTAAACAGGCCACCCTTAAGCACAATAATGGGCTGTACTGATAAACTGTCATAACCTAAGGGCCACACCTGATTTTCATGTGCATTTAAATTTGTCTCAGGAAGGTAAGCTTTAATTGCTGCCAAGGTGCCCCAGACTTCATCACCACTTTAAAACAAAGGAGGAGGAAGAATGTCACAATGTGTCTTTATTTATATTTAAGCAACTCCCAACAGAAGACCTGACTAGCGTTACCAAATGGCTTACAAATTATTTAAACACTTATGTGTAGTAAATATAATCACAGAATCATAGAATGCCCTGGGTTGGAAGAGACATCCAAAGGTCATATAGTCCAACCCTCCTGCAGTAAGTAGGGACATCCTCAACTAGATCAGGTTGCTTAGAGCCTCATAATATAGGTTTCATAGCCTATCATGATCAGTGGGGCAGAGTCCAGTTGGCGACCTGTAACTAGCACTGTTCCCCAGGGGTCAGTTCTGGGTCTAGTCTTATTCAACATCTTCACCAATGACCTGGATGAAGGGATAGAGTGTACCCTCAGCAAGTTTGCTGATGGTACAAAACTGGGAGGAGTGGCTGATACACCAGAAGGCTGTGCTGCCATCCAGTGAGATCTGGACAGACTGGAGAGATGGGTAAAGGCAAATCTAATGAAGTTCAACACAGGCAAGTGTAGAGTCCTACACCTAGGGAGGAACAGTACCATGCACTGGTACAGGTTAGGGGTAGACCTGCTGGAAAACAGCTCCGTGGAGAGGGTCCTTGGTGTCCTGGTGGACAGTAAGTTATCCATGGGATAGCAATGTGCCCTTGTAGCCAAGAAGGCCAATGGTATCCTGGGGTGCATAAAGAAGAGTGTGTCCAGCAGGTTGAAGGAAGTTCTCTTCCCCCTCTACTCTGCACTAGTAAGACCACATCTGGAGCATTGTGTTCAATTCTAGGCTCCCCAGTTCAAGAGACAAAGTGAAATACTAGAGAGAGTTCAACAGAGAGCTACGAAGATGATTAAGGAACTGGAAGATCTCTCCGATGAGGAAAGGCTGAGAGCCCTGGGGCTGTTTAGCCTGGAAAAGAGAAGACTGTGAGGGGATCTTATTAATGTTTACAAATATCTGAAGGATGCGTGTCAAGTGGAAGAGGCCAGTCTCTTTTCAGTGGTGCTATGTGATAGGGTGAGAGGTAATGGTATCGAGGTAATGATATCAAGGTGAAACACAAGAAGTTCCACCTGAACATGAGGAAAAACGTCTTTACTATGAGGGTGACAGAGCCTGGAACAGGCTGCCCAGAGAGGCTGTGGAGTCTCCTTCTCTGGAGACTTTCAAGACCCGCCTGGATGTGTTCCTGTGTGGCCTGCCCTAGGTGATCCTGTGTTGGCAGGGGGATTGGACTCAATGATCTCCAGAGGTCCCTTCCAACCTCTACCATTCTATGATTCTATGCTATTATTATTCTAATAAAACACTATTCAGATTCTGTTTTGGACTCAAGAAGTGGAAAAGAGAAAATGCTTCTGTGTTTAATGAAATCCATGAGGTCTATCCATATATTCTTTCCCATTTAATTACTTTGTTATGAACCTTTACTTGGTATGTGCTCATACATCCTTTGATAATAGTAAACCACTTTCAGGACTCATTTTTTTGTTACGTGTGTTGAACCACAGCCAGTAAACTATTTGGCTCACCATTTCAGTCATCGAGAAAATGGATTTAACAGATGAAAAGCAGCAGCAACTAAGTGACTGACTGTGTGAAGACTGCAAAGATGTGCAATCCTCTAAAGTTAATTTGTAGAAAAGGTGTTGCAGTCCTCTACCTATGGGACTTCTTACAGTACTTAATAGTTCCTTTAAAGAAGTAGTATCCAGAGAGAACTTCTAAGGACAGTATAGACTTGTCAATACCATGCCTGTCAGCTGTGACTGTCAACACAGCCTCCCCCTCCCATTCTCCCAGTGTGGAGGAGAGGAAGTTGAATGGACATGACTGAAATCCTTTGTTGCTCTATTTTCAATTATGGGAAAGGTGTTCTATTAGTTGATGCTCAATAATAATTTTTGAGTTGAGAATAAATATTGGAATTAGAAATATGAAGTTTGAAAATTGCTTTGGGACTTAAGAGAGGGTAACTTATACTGTATGTGCAGCAGAAAAAGTTCAGATGATAGACTTTGAAGTAACTATTTTTTAATCTTATTATTAAAATAACGCGGCCTAGTTAAAGAATATAAACCTCAGTTCCACATACTACAGAATTACTGATAAATCCTTCTGAAACAATCCAGAGCTTCATTCTTCCAAATGGCTTTTTATGATGCTGTTAATAGCTGTATTACAAATTAGTAGTGTTTCTTGTACTACAGACACACATTTGTACTATGATGCTAAGAAAATACGAGAAGGAATTGCAGGTTTCTAATAATTCTAAAGTCATGATAATGGAAAGCAGAGAGGGAAAAGATAAAGGCAAAAAGTAACGGAAAAAGATACTCTGCAAGTTAGGGAAATCACATCTGAAAACTTAAAAGAATTACACACTTTACTGCATAGAATACAAAGCTTTTCAAACAAAAAATGTTTTTGCAAGACACTAAGAATAGTGAAAAATTCTTTGCTTCTGAGTCATGAGACTGTAGCAATCATTTTCAAGGGAAAAACAGGACAAAAGAATCAGAAGAGAGAAGCTGTGGTTTATCACTCAAAGTTATACACATTAGGTCTGTAAATGTCACTCACTTTCAGACTTAGTACATAAATTATTTACAAAATATGTTTATTTCTAGCACTCTACACTTGGATAAAATTTCTTGCTTTGCTAGCAAAGTATGTGAAATAAAATGCACCATGAAGAAGTTCTAAGATACCCAGCTACAAAAGCTAATGAGAGCTATCTACAGTGAGCAAGGACAGCACAGTATGAAGACAGTTTTGCTTCTTAGAAAGGACAAGGACACTGAAAATTGCACTTTCCTTTTCTTTTGTTCATTCTTGCTTTTTTCTCATTTATACCATAAGAGCTGCAATTCCTTTCAGAATGTTACTTTTTCTTATTGGAGAAAGCACAAAGCACTCAAGAAAGAACACTTATTTCCCTTCAAGTAACACCAAAACATAAAAAAAATAACACTGGCGTAATCTTGGCCTAGTTGAAGTCCATTAAAAAAATCCCTATTGACTTCAAGGAGACCAGCAGTGGATCTGTATTTTTGTATGACCATGTTATTTGCTAGCCAAAGATTTATAAAATGCCATGGTTAAAACTTCCTGGTATATGCCAGACCCATTCATCTGTGCTCTGCCAGCTCTGTTTTGAAAAAGGGACCAGACCTTCATCAAGTCTCTTCTCCTAGAACAGTAGAAAGAGTAAGGGAAATTAGTTAGGGAAGAGCTCCCTTACACTCATGTAACTAGCAGCTCTCGAACATGTATCTCAGTTCTGGCTTCAGGTGGATATAAAGAGATAGAGCTTTCCTCCTTTTTAAGACTAAGCAGGGATAAACCAGAAGTTATTAGTAAAGAAAGAACACATTACAGCAATCATCTCAGGCAGTAAATCACTGCAAAGTGTGCCATAAAATGCTTATTAAACACAGAGCACCCAATACAAATTGTATTTCAGCTGAAGAGCTGCCACTGAGAAGAGTATTACAGAAGGAATGAACTTGACCTAAAGTCCTTGGAAAGATCATTTCCTGCAAAGAGAAATGGCATAGATACAGTGGTGAGACACAAAGGAAGGAAGAGGGCAGTAGTTCAGACCTTTCCATATAAAAAAAACCCAACACTGATTATGTCCTGGAGATTTCTGTCTATTTTAAGATTTATATTAACCACACAACTCAGCCCTTACTTCTCATATTGGCACTCAGTTGCCTTAAAAAATAAGCTGATTAGAAAAAGGAAAGCTTTTTTCCCCACCCCATCTCAATAAATTAATTTTGGTTGAAGCAGAGAAAACTGGCCTGGTGGGTGTGCCCAGAGTACCCACCTGGTTTAAAACTCCATTACAACTCCAAAAATAATCACAGAATCACAGAACCACTACGGTTGGAAAAGACCTTCAAGATCATCAACTCTAACAGTCCACCCAACACTACCACGAACACTAAAACATGTCCTGAAGAGCCACATCTACATGTTCTTTGAAATTTTTCCTGATATTCAATCTAAAACTCCCCTGCTGCAACTTAAACCCATTTCCTCTCATCCTATCGCTAGTTACCTGGGACAAGAGACCAACACCCACCTCACTACAACCTCCTTTCAGGTAGTTGTACAGAGCAGTAAGGTCTCCCCTCAGCCTCCTCTTCTCCAGACTGTACAATCCCAGGTCCCTCACCCACTCCTCATAAGACGTATTCTCCAGACACCTCATGAGATTCATTACCCTTCTCTGGACCAGCTCTAGCACCTCAATGTCTTTCTTATACTGCAGCACCCAAAACTGAACACAATACTCAAGCTGTGGCCTCACCAGTGCTGAGTATAGGCACACCATCACTTCTCTACTCCTGCTGGACACACTATTTTTGCTACAGGCCAGGATGCTGTTGGCCTTTCTAGGCCACCTGGACAACACTGCTGATTCACGTTCCGTCAGCTGTCAACCAGCACCCCCAGGTCCATTTCTGCCAGGCAGCTTTCCAGCCGCTCATTCCCAAGCCTGCAGCATTGCCTGGGGTTGTTATGACCAAAGTGCGGGACCCAGCACTTGGCCTTGTTAAACCACATACAATTGGTCTTGGTCCACCAATCCAGCCTGTCCATGTCCCTATGCAGAGCCTTCCTACTCTCGAGCAAATCAACACTCCTGCTTAACTTGATGTCATCTGCAGACTTACTGGGGTTGCACTCAAGACCCTCATCCAGATCACTGACAAAGGTATTAAACAAGACTGACCCCAAAATAGAGCCCTGGGTTACACCACTTGTGACTGGTTGACAACTGGATTTAATTACATTCACCACAACCCTTGGGACCTGGCCATCCAGGCAGGTTTTTAACCCATTGAAGAGTACACCTGTCTAAGCCATGAACCACCAGCCTGTCTACCAAAATGCTGTGGGAGATGGTGTCAAAGGCTTTACTAAAGTCCAGGTAGACAATGTAACATAACAGCCCAGAGTACCCACTAGACAGGGAACTAGAGTTAGATGAATTTCACGGAATGCCCAGTAAATGCAGGCAGCATCTATGATTTCATTTATATTTTTATATATTAAATACATTTCTAGTATGGAAATGGAAAGTGATAACTGCAGACTTTCAAAAAGTCTAGGAAAAATATCAAAATGTTGAAGGCATGATGTCAAGAGACTGATGAAAGGGCTTATAAAAACAGTAAACCTTTTCCCTGCCTCTCCCTCCACTTGCCAAAAAATATTAACAAAAAAACCCCCAAAACATCTCATTCCATACTTCCTTTGAATTTTGAAAAAAATACAATTACATGTCCTGTACTTTTTTCTTTCAACAATTTTTGCAGACACTCTTGCAAACTCATGACTCTAATGTAAACAAATCTGATGATCCTCTTTTGTGTGATTTGTTCACAGAATTCTGTAACCTTCTGTTATCTGTATCTCATATAGTTTGCAAGCTTCCTTGTTCTGCTAGTGTCCAATCTCTTGACTTTCATGTATTGTGATTTTTGTTTGTCCAAAATACCTGAGGAGATGTATTGGTAAACCAAAGTCCGCTATCAAGTGGGTATTTTTGGTCAAGCTGCATAAATACTAGACCTCTGCCAACAAAGTCTGCTGGTTCACTTTAGTATTTTACAGCAGCCAGTCACCAAGGTAGCGGGACATTCAAACATGTTTATACTTTTAAACATTCATATAAAATGAAGAAAATGTATATACCTTCTACTCTTATTTCACTGTTAACAACGAAAAATCTTCAAAGCAAAGTCAAATAGGTCAAAAAAGGCTCCAACTGAAGAAAAAAGACTGTATTTTGAGAAGTTAAGTTTTTCCTCTGTTGACTAAATGCATATGTCTTAACTACAGCTGTAGGTACCAAAGAAGTGCATTTGCAAGTGTACAGTATGTGGTATGTAGGACAGATGATAGATTTGCATACTGTTCTATGAAGACTGAAGATGAGAGATTTTCTTTCACAGAAGTGACAGGAGAAGGATTAACATACAGGAGGGAACTAATGTCTCCCAATAAACATAAAAGTCTCACAAGAAATGACAAATCTTGAGCTGTGTGACTCATTGAAATCTATTTACCATCAATTATAACATGAAAAAAAAAAAAAAAGACAAAAAAAAAGTTAAAAAAAGGTATTTGTTTCTAATTTGCAAAATGAGAAAATAAATACATTTATTTTAGTTAAAGAAAAAGAATGTTTTGTTTGACTTCAACTTTTTCTGTTTAGATTTGGTTTGATTTTTCTTGCAAAAGTGAAAATTACCAGAAAATCAATGGGAATAGGAAAAAGTCACTTAAACAAAATCTTGAGCTCTTTAAATCTGGAGCTAAAAACAGGATGAAAGCACAAAAATCTGTTGAAAGTTAAACTGCAAAGATACTTATCATTTTTCATTATTTTCTGGTTATTTTATGGCAGACTAAGCTGAATCTTAGAATTTAATTCAGGTATACCCAGAACGTCCAGTAGACAGAAAAGATGCTCTGCAAAGCAAATTCTGTGGCAGTGCTTTTACCAAAATTCTACTGTGGTCAATGGAAAGCTAACTATGAGTTTGAGAGCGTTTTGACTTGCAGTCCTGACACGAGCTGTGCAGGAAATGTACTGACACTACCTGAACTCACACCTACCAGATGTGTCAAAAAGCCTGATGGAGGATAGCAGATGTTGTCTTGGAGATTCGGATACTGGAAGGCAGTATGGGGTGGAGTCAGGCACTGCCAGATGAGAATCTATTAGAAAGGGAAAAGTATATCGCATAACTGAGTGACTTAAAAATGTACTTAGAAAAAGTGTGAAACAAATAATGTAAAAGATTTTTATAGACATGTGGGACAGAGTCCTGTAGTCCTGACAGAGGGTCTTTTTCATTTGATTTCATTCAATAAAAACAGTATAAGCACACAGAAATGATCTGCTGTTGTTTAATCAGGACAGATGTTCTGTCTTGCATTCCATTAAACATTTATACTACAGAAGAATAAGTTGGTTCAATAAAGGTAATTTGAAATCATGCAATGGAAGATTGACCCATGGAATGAAAGGAGCAGATTTTAATTGGATCTCCTTGCTAATCCAGTTCACTCAATAGATTCATAAACTCCAGATTAACTGCCACTGGTATGGTAGGAATGTGCATATGGAGTAAGGGCTGAGATCTCTCATTCACGTAAAGTTCACAGCTTAATCATACCCAAAATGTTGGCAATCAACACTTCCTTGCTATCTTTCTAAGTTTAAATTTAGAAAGATTATTCTGAAGTGAAAAAGTGCAAGAACTTGGATTTTTACTTTCTAGGGGCGGGTAACATGGCTGCAATGTGTCTAGAGGCCACTTACCTTGTCTTAAGCAAATGTAATGCTATAGCAGCAGCTGCTGTCTAAACTTTACGCTGGTATTAGAGAAAGAAGTTAGCCCTTTTGTGAAATTTACTCCTGCATTTACCCAATCTCATTATGTCCAGAGCCTCACAGAACTGAGTCTGCTGTCTCCAAAGTTAGACTTATTTTAACTGAGTTTCTCTTCCCTCACCAATTCTTTTTATCATGTGAATGAGTAAAGAAAAACCTAGGCAAAAATGTTAAGAGAAATACCTGACTAAGAAACTGTCAGCTATCTGTGCTTAGCACATGCTAGGGGACATGCAAATCTGTATCAGAACAAGCAGCAAGTGTTTCTTACTAGGATATCAAGGAAGTGTACAGAGCTCTGCATCTGCCTTGCTTGCATTATATCACATACCTGTCCATTCTTAGTAGCACTTAAACCTGAAATGAAAAAGATCCACAAGAAATATTCAAGGTTGAACAATTTTTGTGTAAATTATGCTGGAAGAGCATAACCATGTTTTCTTTATTGAGAGGGTGCTATGTAGATTGTATACTTTTCAGCTCAAAGGCATCTGTATTTTGTCTGCATGCAGCCATCTCCAACAGTTCAATTTCAGATAGCCGATATCAGTATCTCACAGGTCTGCAAGTAAGCTGACAAAAAAATATAGTTCATTCATTGTCAAATCTTGATACTACAGGAATGTATGTTGCACAGTGCAGATTTCATGACAGACAGAAACTTTAACAGCCAATACCCATTTGTTTTTAAAGTGAATTTATATTTTTTTAAAGTTCAGTTTCATTTTATCCATTTCCCCTTTTTTAGATATTGTGCTCTATTACTGATTCTTGTTGGCAAAACATCTCATTCATCAGAACTTTCAAGTCAGTGCCCTCCTATTTTTTTCTTTCCTCAGTCTATCTATCCAATTAGCATATTCTATCCCATTGAAGAATCTAGATAAACCTCAAAGCAGAGCTTAGGCAACACAAAGCATGTGCACACAATCCCTTCTTGCCCTTTGAAATATCTGTGGTGTGATGTCAATAAAGAAGCAGAAATTTTAGACATATCTTATTAATGTAATTTCCATTTTGTTCATTAGCCAAGTAGATATTGTGTGATAGACTTTCATTTTCTTACCATGTAAAGAGTAGTACCAGCAATTAGCACAGACGCTACAATGGAGAAGGGAAGGCTGATTGCATTGCAGCTTCTCAGTTAACACTGCCAAACATGAGTCAATTCCTATGTCAGAATATCTATCACTGAACAAACACGAAAGTGCAAAGTCTACTGATTTGGAAGCAGGGAAAATGTAAAACTACTTTCAAAAGCTGTGCTTTGTATAGAAACATTACCAAAGAAGTATTTCTCTCTCTTGAAATGCAAGATTTCAAGATTTTGAAGCAGTTATTTTCTTCCCAAACTCAAAATACACATGAGAAACAAGTATTTAAAAAAAAAAAAAAAAAGTTTTATGCATGAAAAGCAATAAAATCCCTTTTCTGCTACAGAAGAGGTAACAAAGGAGAAATATCTTTCCTGCTGCGAATATGAGCTTATTTACACATTTAATCAACTAGATAACAAAAGTAATTTTCTGATAGACAGTTCTGAAATTCTCATAAACTAAATACATAGGATGTCTATGATTTCAGTGTTTCAACTTGGATCTTTTTCCAGGTTAGATGGTTCCATAGTGTTCTCCAGTAAGAGAAACAATTGTTTCACACAGAGTAATGAACATATTACAGAGGTGAAGTAACCTCCCAGTTTTTCCTTATTATCCAGCCCTTCACCTCAAGAAGTGCAACTTAATTGTTACTTCACATTTCTGTTTAATTTTGCTTACTGTAGCTCATGGAATAAGAAGCAGTAAAATCATTTCTGGTCAGACATTTTCATAGAATCATAGAATGCTGTAAGTTGAAAGGGACCTTAAAGATCATCTAGTTCCAACCCCCCTGCCATAGGCAGGGACACCTCCCACTAGACCAGGTTGCTCAAAGCCCCGTCCAACCTACTCTTGTACACATGCAGTGATGGAGCACCCACAACTTCCCTGGGCAACCTGTTCCAGTGTCACACCACCCTCACAGTGAAGAATTTCTAATTTCTAATCTCAATCTCCCCTCTTCCAGTTTAAATCCATTACCCTTGTAAAAAGTTCCTCCCTAGCTTCTTTGTAGGCCCCCTTCAGATACTGGAAGGCTGCAATAAGGTTTCCCCAGAGCCTTCTCTTCTCCAGGCTGAACAGACCCAACTCACTCCGCCTGTCCCCACAGGAGAGGTGTTCTGTCCCTCTGATCATTTTTGTGGCCTTCCTCTGGATCTGCTCCAACAGGTCCATGTCCTTCTTAGGTTGGGGGCCGCATAGCTGGATACAGTATTGCAGGTGGGGTCTCATGAAAGCAGAGTAAAAGGGAAGAATCACCTCCCTTGACCTGCTGGCCACATTTCTTTTGATGCAGCCCATGATACGGTTGGCTTTCTGGGCTGTACTTGCACATTGTTGGCTCACATAGAGATTTTCATCAACCAGCAACCCCAAGTCTTTCTCCACAGGACTGCTCTCGATCCATACTCTGCCCAGCCTGTATTTGTGCTCGAGATTGCTCCAACCCATGTACAGGACCTTGAACTTTGACTTGTTGACCTTCATGAGGCTGATTATTAATTTTTGTTACTATTTGGAAACTGTGTCACCTTAACTGGATAGGGTATTGGAAAATGTGGAAGAAAATCTGAGGTGAGGTAAAACAATGAGAAAATCATTCTACAGTTTCTATTGAAGTGGAAAGGAAAACATTAACAACCAAAATCAGTTTATCTCTGAATTTTTTTCCCCTTGCGTATTACTACTAAGAGTTATAGAAAGTTTACTCTAAATTTATTATTTTCCATACAATTTCTTTAAACTCTGCATTTGTCAGTATCCTGCATGCAATCAGTTAGTCTTGCCTGTGCAGTTTCCTCTGTTATGAAGTTGCATATTTACTCAATGAAAATTATTCTACTTGAAAATGGCTTATTTTAATATGATAATTTAATTCTGATTTCAAGCAAAATAAGAACACCATTATTCTTCAGAACTTTTTACAAAAATTTCTTATTTTCACTTGCTTTCTATATTTGATAGATCATAATAAGTTGTTGTGAAGCAAGTATTTTTGATCCAGTTTTTTGTCCTCTTCAGCAAAAACAAACTTTCTTTTTTATTCCACTCCACTTTGCCTATTATGTCAGTTTTTCACCACCATTACCTTTGGAAATAAGAAAAAAATGATGCACCACATTGTGAATTCTGCTTTGTGAATTTGGCTTTCTCATATCAATAAGTACTGAATATGTATTTAATGTACTGCATTAAATAGTCTTGAACTCAGAACTGGCATCTATTTACCAATGTTTCTAGCAGGTGAATGCCTTAGAGTTAATTTCTGTGTTCCTGGTGAGCTAAAATATCAAACCTAGTGTCTTCAGTTACTGATCAAGCACATGGGGGAGCAGAGCAGAACACTTTCAGTTTTCCCACTCAAATGAGTAGTGCTCGTGAGCATTTTAGGGAACTCTTCCGGGAACTCTTTCTGGATATAAGCCAATATAATTTACAAGTCATTAAATTCAACAAAGTGATTGCAGTTTGCAAGCACTCTCCTTTAGAAAAGGTAGGCATAATATGGTTCAATTAGAGTGGTTTCCCAACTAGGACAAAATGTCACTAAGAAATATCTATAGATATTCTATAATATATATCACAGAATATCTATAATTGTAGAAATCTCTATAGATATTTCTTAGGAGAGTCTTAAGAGATTTCTTAAGAAATACCTAGAGGTATCTATATGTCTTTCCACTGAAAATATGAGTCACAGTGTATTGGAAACCACAGGTGATGAAATTTACAGATCATTTGCCATGGCTCTTTGTGAAATAAGTTTTCATCCTCATTACTTGAGCCAAGCTCACAGTTGTCCCTAACAGAACCGAGTACTGGAGAATTATTAAAGATAGAAGTACTGCAGTTTCTTCACCCTTGTAGATGTGGCTGCATCTAGCAATACATGTAAATAGCCTTCCATATGTAGACCTAATGTAAAATTTCTTCACAGTTGGGGATAATAAAAACATTTGGGTGAGGGTGAACACACTGTTCAAAATTACTGATGCCTTCCATTTGTAGGTATAGAGAGTACATACATTTTTAACCATAACTTCATTTGTTATTGATGTTGCTCTGTGCTCCTTTCAGCGAAACCTGAAAAAAAATTAAATCTAAAATAAAGAATTAATTTTGTTTCAGTCAAAACGACAGCTGTGTAACCAAGTCACAGATTTTAGTTAGATGTTATTGTGGATTATGAAATTTTCATCACTTCTTCAAAGGTTGCACTTGGCTTCAAAAATATTATTAAATAAATTATAAATCCTCTTCCTAAATGCATATTTGATACATCTTTACCAGATGCATTTCTACCTAGAATTGTCATTATTTGTATTTACTTAGTTTCAGCTGAGAATGCAAAATTTTGTATTACAGAGGTCACAGTGAGAATTCTATGACTATTTGCCTTTATACCAATGTAAATCATTGTTCTATAAAAAACATGATTTTGTTTTCTGTTCCATGTGTTCCTTCTTAAAATATTAGTTAAAAAATTACCGTTGTTCAGAAAATATCACATTTCTCAAGGTAAAGAAAAAAACAAAACAAAACAGAAACACCTCAATATTAATTTATATTAATGATATATGGGAAACAAACAAACAAACAAACAAACAAACCAAAACATCACACACACAAAAAACAATCAACAACAAAAATAATCCAGAAGAACAACAAGCCTATTAAATTAAAAATTGTCTGCCAGAGCAGGATTAAGATCATTTAACTTTATCTTTTAATAGTTACATATTGTCTAAGATAGCCACTTAGTCTTCTTACGTAGTCAGTGAAGGAAAAACTGATACAGACAAAGAATCATCCTTTCTATCCTTACAGAGATGTTAGGACTTCTCCTCTGGAGTCACCCATCACTGTTTCTAGAATTCTAAATAACCAGCTTAAATTTAGACTCTAGGACAAAGTGATGAATTCAGGGGAACTGAATTCCATATCCTGCATTTTCTTTATATCTAAAGGCGTTTCTGCAGTTTTGGTAATGTCAGGATTAAACAAAAATGACAGCTTACAGTAGTATTTTTTTCTCTCTTTGTCTCCTCCAATTGTAGTAAATATTAGTGGTTATAAGTGGCAATAGGAGAAAAGAAATTTTCAGCATTTAAACCTATAGCAAAAAATATTTGAATAAAGTGGATTTTCATGGACCCTGCAGAAATTCTTAAAGTGTGAGTAGTATCATTAAATGAGATTTTTATAGCTGAAGGAACTGTGGCACCAGCAGCTCTAATCAAAGAAGCAGGTAGGCATTCAGGCCTCTGCTCATCAAGGCCTCATTTCACACTCAGCAATGTGAGGAATCCCAGTACAAACCCAGATCACAAAGGTCAACAAATCAACAACTGCTTCAAAACATGTAAAAAATGTTTAGTAAAGAAAGACTCACAGTTTTCCAAAGCTTGAAGTGAAGTAGCTCAACTCTGAAGATGATTATTTGCAACTTTTCTACGCAGATTCTTATCTCCGACTTGATGACTGAAAGCTTTCAGTTCATGCACTTACAGTAACAGCATGAATCTCTGGAGTTTTTGCTGAATGAATGGAGAGCTAAAGCAGACAAAATAAATCTTCTCTTCAGAAGACACAGCAATGGGCCAGTCCAAGAAAATCTAAACTGTCTGAAAAAAAATTAAGAAAAAATGTCATCAATATTTTTTCCACAAAATTAAAATCCCAGATAAGAAATATTGCTTAAATGTTATGATTACTTAAAGTTTTGGACTAGGCTAAGAGAGAATGGGCAATGCAATATTCTCTTCTCATTATAAATGTGAGATTTGCAATTTAGAGTGATGGAGTGATTCATAATTTTAGTAATATTTTGTCATCCCTAATGACAGACTGGTATTTTCCCTGATTCCATTTCAAAACAGCACATGTACTTTAAAAAATATTTCTCTTTTTGGTTATCACTAAAACTCAAGGATTGCTTTTCTACTGAGACAGAAAAACCTTTCTAAAGAAACCCTTTCTAAAGAAATCTTGTCACTGATTCACAAATTCCAACAATTAAACAACTTGGTTTTGATACAGCTTCAAAGCTACTCTTAGATTACACAGAAGTGGGTTAAAATAAGTACATACTCTTAAAGAAAACTGAAAATCTCCACTGTATTAGAAAGTGTGGCAAATTGTTTGCCATGAGGATGAGCTGTTCTTGAACAGATTGATGTCCCCTCCCTCCCCCCCGGCTTCCCCACTATGATGTTACAAGAACAATACTATAGTTTAGCATACTTGGATATAATAGTATGATAGACAAGTACAGTTTGAATATTAACAAAATACTAGGTGCAGAGCCTGACATATGTGTGGATTTGAACCCTGCAGCTTTACCTGTCTAGAAAAATAGTTAAAAATTTTTATAATACCTTTCCTTTAAGCATATCAAGTAGGATGTGATCCTGCTGCAAGCATTTACCTAAACCTTTTGTTCTTAAGAAGCAAAGAAGAAAACTAAGAATTGTAAAGATTTGCAGGAAACAATAATTTCCCTGGGATGCTCACCATTGGCCATGAGGGTGCCACATTGCACTTGCCTTTCAATCTTTAGCAGGAAGAATCTTTTGACAGCAATCAGCTTCATAATACCCTTTTGGATACAGAGATTTATCCAACAGAGAAATATTTGCTTTCATACTGCCTATTTTCTCAACTGGCATATAGTCAAGATCGTCAAAGCATGTCACAGCTGTGAATAGCCTGCCTGACACTGCATGCATAGCTGTCACTAGGAATTCTGCAACTGAAAAAGGGGACAGAGAATCTGGACAGACTCCAGGTAGCAGAAGAAGCAAACCCTTTCTGAGGGTCACTGCTCGCCAGGGATTTGTCTTGTGCCATTTTAACCATCTTCATTTGAAAGCGCTGCTTACAAACTATAGCCTCGTACCAGTTTGAAACACAGTAATCCAGGAAAACATCAGCTGGAGCTTTATACAAGGCTTCATGAGAGTGAATTATCAAACACAAATACAAAGCAATAAGTCTTGAGCTCTTTCAGGAAACACTGTCTTATATGAAAAGTGAGAAATTCAGAAACTGCTTGTCTAGATTGTCTGAAAAAACACTGAGAACTCCAGAAAATAAGCTGTCTTTCTGAATAAAAGATCTAGTCTTTAACTGATATAGTTGCCTTTAGCGGACAAACTCATTGCAGCAAATTGATAGTACTTTTTTGCACCATTCTGTGCATCCATTCTCTTTAGAACTGAATTCTATTGGTAATCAAACAGTGTAGAGGTTTTCCCATAATTCAGTTACGGTATATTTAGTGCTCATGATGTAACACAGACTAATATCATTAGTACAAGTCTGTACATTCAGGTGAATCCACATGTGTTCTTGCTACTGTGTACAGAAATTTCAGATGCAACGTCAAATAAGCAAGAAAGAAATTTGTTTTGGAGATACTCTATACAATTAGGCAGAGAAGCAAATCACATTTAAGAAGTAAGGATAAAACTTCCCATGGGAGAAAAGTGAAAATAGGACATGCTGTAAAAGTACACAGTTGTTCATCTTTGCCATTAACATTTCTATACAGTTCTTTTAAAAGGCTGCTGCTAGGATCAGTAAAGGAGGAAAGTGTCATGTGCCTTCTTATCTAGACAGCTGGGGTTTTCTGCAGCTTCAGATTTCATAAAATATAGCTCCAGACTTACAAATTTTTTTCTGGTATATCGATGTGCTCATCTCAGGGAAGAGACACAATAAAACCTGCTTCAAAGCTCTGGCCAATGCAGAGCCATCTCACACAGAGTCTGTATCTTATCACATCCTAAATCAGTTCATGTTCTTTCAATGTGTGGCATACACTTGGTCAGAAGGATTTCAGAAGCACATGTAAAAGCAAAATTTACCCTGTGTTAAAAAAAAAAAATACTGTCTCACTAAGATGTTAATGAAAAAAAAAAAAAATTAACAAAAAGATGATTCAATTTCAGCTATGGCTAAAATGAGCTTGTGTATTGTGACTCAAAAGCATTCAACGTTTTTAATACTCCACAATTTCTATCTTCTATAATTAAAAAAAAAATACTTTTTTTTAGACATAAGTATTAATATTTTACTTCTTACTATGTAGTGTTGCACAAACACTAGCATAGCAAATCAGTTTCGAGGAAAGGAGAGAGAATATATTTTATTTCAAAGGTTTAGTGCTCAGAAGTCTTTGAAAGTCAGGTCTCTTCAGCAAACTGACCCCACTACAGTGGGACTTTTTAAGTGTCTGAGTACCTGCTGCTTAGCATATAAAAGAAACAATCAATATGTTAGTGAATTTATTTATATAATTCTAGAAAAATACTTCAACTATTGAGAAGAAACTTCTGGAACCGATTTAGGTTGAGGTTTACAAACTGACAACTCAGAGGAGAGGCCAGTCTTGCTTAAAGGCAAACAAAGATCTGGAGGTTAACCATGGCCAGGAGAGGTGGTGCTCCCAAGACCTGGCAAAGGTAGAGACAAAAGGCTGCTGAAAAGAAGAAAATCCAGGGAATATAGCATGAAGATCCAAAGAAAGGGGATTTAAAAAGTGTTGAAATAGCCATCAAAAAATGTTAAAAATTAACACATTCTACATCATTAGCTACCCACTGATAGGATCATTGATAATCTTGGAAGCTGCTGTTGCAAAAGACAATCAAAATTAGGTCCTTTAAATCTAATATCTGTGTGAGCTGCTGTCTCTGACTTGCAGGTAAATCCTCTTTTTTTTTCTCTCCATTGACATTTTTTATGTTATTTTCTTTTACTTTTGACTCAATTCATTTCACTTCATTAAATGATATTTTTATCTGGAGATTAATTTTTTTTTGCAGACATATTTAACAGGTAACAGTGCCAAAATTGATCTGAATGTTTGCACTAAGTGACTTGGAATTCTGTGCTTTTATTTCTAGACTCATAAGAGTTGGAAGGTTTTGTATGGCAGAGCACTTTCAATTTACCTACAGAATGTGAAGCATTCAGTACACTACAGAGCACTTTAAAGTTCAGGATCTGGAAGGCATCCAAAATGAGCTGAATGGTGCATTTCAGGAGTTTTATTAGAGCAAGAGGGACAAAGAGACTGCAGAACAGGAAAAAAAAAAAGGATGGAAGAGTCTCATGGAGATTGCTGAGGGCTGCCAACATGAACCTTGGCTTGAATCCACATCATTGACTAAGAAGGACAAGAGACCACAAAAAGGACAGAGTCCATCCTTAAAACATTTTGAGATGTATTCTTATTTAATATGAATGCTTGGAGGTGTTTTGACCAGGATCCTGTACAGTGACTTTCATGATAAGGAAAGACTGTCCCTTCATCCAAGTCATATCCCCTGGAATCTGCAGCATCTTCCATCTCATATTCACCTCTGCAGATCGTCTGCCCTGGATTACCAGGGACTGACTGGTCATCTTCCCTCTATCCTGCTGCATTCCTGCACTCTCTTTGGGTGTTCTACGGGATAGAGGTCAGGGGCAAAAAGTTCCAATCCCCACATCTCATCCCACTCTCACCTTTGCATGGCTGCAGTCTGCACTCTGTCCATGGGTCTCTGCAGCGTACAGGTTCTCCTTTATTTGCCACTGTTCTCTGCTCATCCCATCCACCTGTCTTCCAGAGCTCTTTGGTGATGTGCTGAGATTCTGATGACCTACACTTCCCTGGGTCCTGCATCTGGAGGGAGGGCAGGAAATGAACCCGTGAGCAAGGTGCACCACATTGGAGTAGACAATATCACTCTAGGGAGACACATGACATGGAGCTTACTGCATAACCACATGGCCCTCCTCTTCTGCTTCACCTCAACAGCAGGACTCAACTCCCAAAACACTCTGAAAGATCAACCATATGTTTGACACCTGTCTGCACCACTATGAAAACCACATGCTTGACCACTTCAGCTTGGAAGGGAGCTTGTCCACTGAGCCTGTCTCTGGCCCGCTGAAAGGTTGAAAGAGTCATCACCTCTTGCTGTAACTTAACACATTTATTCTCTGAAGTTACTTTTAATACACATTACAGATCTAGTTTCTACACAGACCTAGTGTCTGATGAGAAATACAACTGGTTTATCTGTCTCCCCAAAACTTTTTAATGAACCAAGCTTACCTCTGTAGGCTTCACAGAAGTCTTCTTTGCCATCTACAGACAGAAAGTAGGGTGGTAAAAGGGAGATGTCTGCTGCTTTTCCAGTGGAGGGAAGCTGCTTAAGATAAGCCTATATATTGGTTTCAGTTTTAAAACCCTGCTTGATGCTTCAGAAGAAAGATTAAAAAAAAAAGTAATCATAAAATTGTGTCACCTGCTCAGGTTTCCCCTACTTCTAGAGGTAGCCAAAATTTCTTGTATTAGAGAAAAAAATTATCTGGCCAGATGTGAATTAAAGTGGGGAGGGGGAAAAAAAACCCAAAATACAAACCAAACTCCCTTGGAGAAAAAATAATCCTCTAAAGTGTGGGATTTAATTGTCCATATATTATCAACACAGACTGCCTGGGATCCTTAGCAAAGAGCTTCATTCTCTGTTTCACTGTAAGAGATATTAAGAGTCTTAGTATGACTGAGGTCTGAACATTTTCTCATTTAGGCTGTGTTGAAATTGCAATGTTGAAAATTGCAGAGAGTTTGCCAGGTCTCAGTTCAGCTGTGTGCATTTCAAAACAAGGAGTGGGCATAGCACTCTTACTACAGGCTGTAAAAAAATCTAATTTTATGCTTGAATTAAGTTACTGCACAACATTTTTTATTATTTTTTTTCATTCATATCGCAGAGTCATATTAATTATCTGGCAAATTTATACACTGTCGTTTATTATGCACTTTTACAAGAGTTTCTAGCAATAATGTCACAAAGGTAACTTATAACAGTCCATTACAAGATAAAAGGGATTTTATTTCAGTAAAATCTCCCACATTTTTCAACATCCTTTTACAATAAGAGTTTCATTTAAAGTTATTGATTATTCTACCGAAAGAAAATACCAGGACAGATTTGTGTGTTACTGCTATTGCCTTTCCTGAATGGCCTGATACATGAACATATGAGGTCACTTTTTTGAAGGAATCTTCTTCAGAGATCTCTATCTAATAAATCAATATATTGCTCTTAGCCTCCAAAGTGCAAATCTCTGCAAACATAAAACTTAATCTGCTTAAAACCACACAATTACAGTTAGGGGAAGAACTGATAATTTTGTGCCTTGGACTTGTTAAATCAAATACTAAAAAGAACATGTCTTTTCTTTCTTCACTAATAAATGGAGAACTACAATAGTGCTTAATCAGTTATGTACAGAACAGAACAATTTATGTTTATGCAGATATGTATGCTTACCTGATCTATCTTATTACAGTCTATCCAGCATATACTACATTTTGTACATAGAGAAAATATTTAACAACTACATTTTATGAAATATTCTTCAGTTAGTCATTTATCCAGAGAAATAAGGATGCCTCCTGGGCTGATGTTATTATAAAATGCTAATAGGATTTACTCTTAATAAGGATAGAAGCTCAGAGTCCAGCAAAGAGTAGGCATCCTTGGAACAGAAAAAAGGTGTTTCTCAGCCTCTAAGATGGCTTGAAACTTATTGTCAAAGAAAATGCAATATTCAACTTTAAAAGTTAAGATCATTACTCTCAAATTGTGTATTTAAATTAAATGTCTATTTAGATATGGAATCAAACCCCAGAATAATGGAAGGTATAAGCTTCTCTATCAATTAAGTCAACAAACAACTTGATGACCTTGTAAATTAGCTAAATTCGATGCTGAAGTAAGAATGCAAATTCCACAGGATTGTTTATCAGTCAGATTGTAGTAGGTCTTTCTTCATAGTCTAACATTTTTAACAGTTATACTTTATGATTCTAGCTGAGATATGGAATGTGCAAATTATAGGTGAATGTGCAAGTCCATGCCTGCTAAAGACCATAAGGATTCATCACAAGAAAAATGTAAGGAAGTGTTAGATTCTGCTTTCAATCCGAAATATATTTTAACCTTCAGAGCAACTCAGTGAAATGGAAAAAATCACTTGCTGACAAAAAGGTCAACACATCCAAACCACCCATGCTCATGTAGTAGAGAGCTCTAGTTCTGTAATACTGGCAGACACTGACTCTGCCTTCAAGGATGCTATTGAAATTTACAGAATTAGTGGAAAGTTTGATGATATTGGAGAATGACAGCCTTTAGTGGGAAAGAACTGGAGGGACAAAAAAAGAAAATATTTGTTTAGGTTAATCCACGACAAAAGAGTTCCCTGGATAAAATGCCTTAGCAATTTGTAGAAACATAAGAGAGGTTATTACTGCTTAAAAGAAATCCTCAAGAACTCAATAAAGTGGAAAAATGTATGGGTTTCTGAAGCAATAAAATGTGGAAATATGCAACAACTTAACTGCACAAACTTTCATAGCACATATTATAATAATATAAGTATTTAAAATCTGAACTGGTAATACCAGCATGTCAGATAATGTTTTTAAACAGATACTCCAAAATCTTTTCAGCAACACTTAACCCAAATATCCGTTCCTAAGCTTGTATTATTAATTAAAAGTTTAACATTGGATCATTTTTTTTCTTGAGTTCAGTCACTATTTTTAACTGATGGGATAAAATTCAAAAGACCTTTAGGTTTTCTCACATATTATGCATATACATGTATCACTTATTGGAGTAATAGGCAGCAAACTGGAAATACACAGTCTGGGGGCTCCCATAACATTGTAGGAACAAGAGTATTATTGCTCACCAATAATAAATATGACAGTAAATGATGAGCACAGCATCACTTCTTGTGTTTTCATATATACTTGATAAGTATTTAGACCCTAAAACTGACAGATAAATACTTACCAATGATTTAAGGACCATTGTGTTTTATTCAGTTTGAAACCCTGAGTTTCAAACTGAATAAACATCCAAACATCATGGATCTTCAGTCTGAAAAAAAATACATATTAGATATATTAGTATACTAGAGAATGTGGATTTATTATGTTGTGACAGACAAAAGACTTTGGAGGGACAGAATTGTCAAAGAATATTATATTAGCATGTGATGTAAATTATGGACACAGATTTTTCAAAGTTATTAATGCACAGTTGTGCTGCCATGGTCATAGCTGGTGGTAATTAATGCAAATCTTAATAGCCATAAGAAGCCTCGTGATAGTTTTTTCCCTGGGAAAAAAGAACTACTTATGCTCACAGGCCTGACCTATAGGGAAGGTAAAAGATAGAGAGACAACTGTAATCTCAGGTCACAGGACAAATTCAAGCCACTCCAGAACTGACATGAAGCAAGGATATAATGAAATAGACTGACTAATCTGCATCTGCATTATGGATCTGATTGGAATCATGGAATAAAGCATACTTACTTTATCCTATGAGGCTTTATGAGACAAAAGAAGCCTGCAGGAGTATAACTGAAATACAGTTCATAAGCCTGCTGGGCATAATCACAGTGGGTTACAAATGGGTTAAGTACCAATTCAGAGGTCTGAAGGGAAATGAACATAATGTCTCACTTCAAAAAAGATCACCAGTAGCTTGACATTCTGTATTGGTTCTGAGAAAGCTTGAATGACCAGCAGGATCATTAATCTGATAGCTGTGGCACAAATAGATTTGGCATTGTGTAAAACAGCAAATCTGCATCAGATAATGAGAGAACCATTGGAAGGTTATTTGGGTACTACAAGAATATTTTTGCCACAATGTATTTCCATTTGAGTATATTTCTATGCAATTATAATAATTAGGGTCAGATATTTTGCTACAAAATTGAAATTAGATCTCCTGTATGAAATTTGCAAAGTCAGATTCTGGGTTTTCATGAGCTACCAGGCAGAATTAGTTCACTCTGACAAATGAACAAATACTGTACTCAGAGTTCTCTAAAACTAACTACAGAGAAACCACGGTGTTTGATACTTCAGTGAACTGGGACATTTTTATGTCATTTTATTATTTTATAATTATTATTTACCTCCTCCTCTCCACCACTTTTGAGTGAGGTAAGAAAATGAATACTCCTTGCAGGAGGACTGAGTTCATGACTGTCACAAAACACTGAAATTCGGCATGATAATGAGCCAATTTGTGTGGGAATGAACTCGTTGATGCTAATGTTTTGCTGACTCCCAGCTGATTGAGGAACTCCTTAGCAAAATTCAAAACAGAAGGAAGAGGGGAAATTCATGACTTTTGGAAGTGCTAAGTGAAGAAACAAACGTGTCTCTTCCTTATTCCTATTCCAAGTTCAGTGACCTACCTGTGCACTGATAAATCCTGTCTCAAAACACATTTCGGGAAACACTAGTTTGTGCGTAAGATCTCATATCTAAAATGTAGAAATTCCCATTAGGTGGAAAATACAGTACTGATTGTTTCTGATTTTTAATTAGTTCTGACCAAAACACAGTTTTGCTTTCTAATGGATAGGCTTTCCAACCTGAAAAAAACCCAAGCCTTTTTATATAAGAAATATCAAGAACAATTCTGCAAGATAGTGATTCTCATATAATACTTAAGATACATCAACAAATGTATCCTTCATGAAAATTATGCTTTTACCAAGGCCATTTCCTGGTAGGCTTTAATCAGTATCACAAGTAGTTTCTACACCCAACCGCATATCGCAAGTTCATCAAACTTTTTTTCCTTAAAATAAACTCACAAAAATGCAGGGAAGAGCTGAGATCTGCCACAGAGGTAATACATGAAGTTTTGTTATCTCAGAGGAGTATTGAGAATTTTATCACTATGAGCTGCAACAAGTTTAGAAAAGTTCTGCTGTAAAGCATATTGGAAGAGCAGAAGTTCACAAGGTATGTGCAGTTCAGATAAACATCTCAACTCTTAACTCAGAAATACGAGGCTAGAAATCTTGTTCATGTGCTTGAATAAGGAAGTGCAGAAGTATATCACATGAAGTTATAACTATTTTATGAAGCTTATTTTTTTTTTAAGAATTATGGAGAGAAATTTGCATTGAAAGAGAGAAATTTGGAGAGAAAATGGAGAGAAATTTGAAATTTTTAAAGACTGCTATTTATTACAGTAAGTTAAGATGATTAGAGTAGGTTAAGCCTTTGACACTGTCCCGCGTGACATTCTGGTCTCCAAGCTGGTGAAATATGG
>WUAM01000233.1:382148-447220 GCA_024336885.1 Actenoides hombroni | reverse complement strand
AACTAAACCAATTTGATTCCACTTTCCTAACTAGCTGTTAATACAAACTTCATAGTTTTACCTTTTCAACTGAAAATCTTACTTCAGTAAATTCACAGGTTCTTCAGAACTGTGTGCTGAGAAGAACCTGATAGAAATGGCATTAAGCAGTCTCAGGTATATTTCAAGACAGTTAAGTTTTCATAGATTGCTTCCAGTGCCATGCCTGATGAAGGATAACTTCTCTCTCCCTGTCTTTGAAGAATGTCAAGGCAGCTAAAATCCTGGGTTAGAGGAACATATCCACGGAAATCAGCTGTCATGTTTTTATTTTGTCTGGTAGACTTTCTATTGATGTGCTTGAATTAAGAACATTTTCTATCCATCGCTGTTTTGCTGATATCAGGCAATATACACAGTCATATCACAGCCATGCATGTCATCCAAATACTATCAGATCCACAAAGAATTTTGATTTAATAAGGGCAACTGTCTTACAGTTGTCTAGCTATTTTCTATCACCTTCCAAAAAAACAGCAATGTTCATAATGATCTTTCCTGTTCAGATTGTCTAGGAAAAGTGGGTACTTCTTAAACATTTTATTTGTTTTAATATCTTGTTCCCAATCCAAATCTATAAACTAAACCGTAATTCCACCCAGATCATTCTTATCTAGTTTGTATATGTGATCTTGCTCCTGTAGTATCTATTCCCCTTCTTTCTTCAAAGTCTTGACTCAATGTGGCTAGGACTGTTGAATTTTACTTTAGCATAATGCCTGTGATGAAAATTGAGTGGATAGTCAAGAGCTCCAGACTTTTGATGAGATGGGATGACACGCTAATAACTACATAGGAAGCTTGGACATATATTCTTCTAGGGAAATCTCTAAATAGGCTTTCAGCTCAAATATGTAAACACTTTACACCTCACCTTATCTTTTTTCTGTGGAATCCATTATTAATGTATAGCTTTTGGAGGTAATTAAAAAAATGCTTTATGGTGTTTCTTGAGGTCTATATATTTCACATGCAACTCTGCTCTTCTGATCCTTAAAGCTTTGTTTTACAGTTCTTAAAATTCTGAAAATATAATTCTGTGCAATTAAAATACAACTCTTGCGCTTTTGTAGGAATAAAAGTAAACCAAAAAGAAAAATGCAAATGCTCCTTCATGTACCTGAATACTGTTAGAACTTTACCTCAAGCAAATTTATACTTTTAAAATTTCATTTTAATTTTGTATGCTTGGATTCTACCCACAAGTAACAGTATTCAAGTCAGTTCCTAATTGTTATCTTGTTTGGCAAATTGTTATTGAAAGATAAAAAATGAGAGTATTTTGGAATGAAAATAGAAAGAGCTCTACATCTTCCTCACATTTCATCACATTTCAAGGAACACAGCATTGGTTAATGACAAACAGCCTATGCTATCCACCTAGAGAAGTCCATGACACACACAGTGTCTCTGCTGTATGCTTTCTGCATCTGAATGTGATTATCAATAAAGTTTCTAAGAATCTGCAAAAGGTACTGATGACAAGATATGATGAGTATATCTGATGCATGAAAGAAAAATACGTGAAAACTGGAATTTCTGCCATGGCTGCAGAGCATGAAAATTGTACAAGTCTGCATTTGAACATTTAAAATCTCTTAAACCTATTTAAACTTACACTGCAGATATATAGCAAGCCCTATGAGATGTTTTATTCATTGCTAGTGTTGTAGTGCAAGTTTAGAGAACAGTGGATTTTTAAGTCAGATTTAAATAAACTACAGAAAATAAATTAGTTTGGATCAAACCAAAACATTGTTATGAAAAGTGTTTTTAAAACATTTAAGGTCACAGCAAAATATTTTATTCAATCTGAAATATGTGACTAACTAACCCCTCTTTATCATTTTAAAAAATGCCAACCTTAAGTAAGAATATATTCTCAAAATGAAGAATTATTTATTTTAAAAATGAAAGACTAAAATGCAAAAACAACAAACGGAATGCTTTCAGATATTAAAAATTTTTTTTTTAAGACCAAACCCTGGACACACGTGACTTACTTTAAATTATTCTGGAACTACTTTTGAATTAATAAAAAAAATGCCAAGTTCTATGTCTGTCTACCAAAGATTGTAATTTATCTATTTATGTGAAATATACACTCATCTTCCCATATGCTATCTGTATTTCTGAAATGAGCCTCTAGGAATCTCTAAATTCTTCTAAATATCCTCTTATCATCCTCTCATTTAACATTTAATCTTCTTCTTTTTTTTTTTTTTTCTTTTCTTTTTCTGGTTATTGCAGAAGGAGGAGTGTCAGTTCAGTCAGACATTTTCTTGCCATGAACCTTTGACCTAGGGAATGGTTATCTAGGATTCTCCTGCCCTGATTTTCTTTTAAAGGATGGGATTTATAAACAAACCTTATTTCCCAGAATTAATCAAGAGTCCTGCTACTCCTGTGAGGTTCTATGCAGCTCAGTCATATGGAAGATAAGTTATTGGTGTCTGAAGAAGTGTTTTCTCCATGTAGCACTATATATTGGAAAGAATCGGTGGAGGGTGAAATGCAGTTTAATGTTTTGGTTTAATTGTTTTGGATGGGATAGAGATAATTTTCTTCACAGTAGATAATATGGGGTTATGTTTTGGATTTGAGATGAAAACAGTGTTGATAACAGAGGGATGTTTTAGTTATTACTGAGCTGTACTCACACAGAATTAAGGCTTTTTCTGCTTCTCACCCCACCAGCAAGTAGGGTAGGGGTGCACAAGAAGTCAGGAGGGGACAGAGCCGGGACAGCTGACCCCAACTGACCAAAGCAATATTCCAGACTACGATATCATGGTCAGCAATAGAACTAGGGGAGAGGTTTGTGTGAGGGCAGCTGCTTGGGGACTTTCTGGGCATCGGTTGGTGGTGAGCAAGTGTTCTAATTTGCATCACTTGTCTCTTCTTGCACTTTATTTTCCTATTCTAACACTTAGTTGTTTTGTTTGTTTGGGTTTTTTGTTCATTTGGTTTTGTTGTTGGTTTGGGTTTTTTTTCCCCCTTTTCATTATTATTATCATTGAACTCTTTGTATCTAAACCCATGTATTTCTCCCTCTTAGACATCTGATTCTCTTCTTCATGCCACTGGGGTTAGGGATTGAGTTAGTGGCTGGCTGGTGCTTATTTGCTGGCTGGGGTTAAACAATGACACTTCATGAAATACAATCAAAATGAATGCATTTGCATAATTAAAAAAAATAATTTAGCTATAAGAATTTAAAATTAAGTTCTTTATTTTGACTCTACTGCTAACAGAATCAAACCACATAATTGTTTTATTTTGGGTAAACCACCTTTTTCTTTTGAAAATTGTTTGATTAGATCAGTTTTATTCCTAAACAGAAACATTGAATTTTGGTTTTTTTTTACATCAGTCAGTGATTGCACATCCAGGTTTTTTCACCTGTTCTGATAATCCTGATCAATGTGAAGGAGAGTATCAGTCAGATTTACACTTTTCTAGGGATCATCATTTGCAAGGATTCTGAATGCTTTGTGCAGTAGTTGCTTCTTGCAACATCTTCATTAGATACTATATTACAGTGCTGATTTATAAAAAGATGAATTGATAAATATTTCTGCCAGCCCACTGCTGGCAGTGAGATTTGAGTTCTCTCACATTAACCAAAGTAAACATGTGATATGCATTGTACTAAAGGGAAAAGACACCACCATGATGCTTGATAATAGAGAAAAGAAAATGCTTCTGGGCACCATACCTCTAGCATGGTTTCAAAAATCACCATTTTTTATGCTCTAAGTATTCATGCTGTTTTCACAACACTGAATCACTTTTGTCAAAATATAAATGATAATAGCAAAAGACAGTTCTGTTTTCTAAAGAATAATAAGAGTAGGTGGAGGTTACATAGTTGTCACATCTGATTGCAGAAATCCAATCAGTCTTTTTTAAGAGTGTGTATAATTGTAATTTTGAATGGATTATACAGGTCCATTAATTTTATAGTTTTGTCTCTGGAATGTCTGGGTTTAGTTCTGTTACATAAAAACAGTTCTAAAAACCCCCCATTCTCTGAAAAAAAGTCCTGTTAACTTAAAAACAACACAAGATAAAACTCAGAAAAATTGCTTATGGTCAGTGTATCCATAAAGAAATGACAAGACATTTACAGAAACAGAGTTTCTGCCTGTTGACCCTGAAAGAAAACTTGATTAAGGTATAAGGTATTCAAGCACACATCCTATACTGTAGTTTTTAAAGAGTTAGAGAGCCTCATATTGATCTATTTGCTCACTGCTATGCTGCTCTTGAAGTATGCACTGTAGTAAAATCCAAATTCCATTTAATAGAGTAAATTATATGTGTGCCTGTCAGCATGTACACATATTTACATACACAAAGCAATGGGAAGATTAACCACAGAAAGCCTAGCTGAGGAATAATACTTCTTTTCTGAAACATCATGATTTTAAAGCAATACTAGTGAGTCTCATTAAACAGAGCTCACTAGACAAATCTGCAGGTGTGAGTAGGCATGACAAAATAACATGTTGCATCTCAAATACTTTTCAGCTTCTTAATGGAATAATGTAGAGTAGGATGTGAGAATAAGGGATATAAAAGAGAGGACCAGAGACATGAAATAATTAAACAAGAGAGTAAATAGGAAATAATCTTGCTCATTTGCAAGTATTTTGTTTTATTTACTTTTAGAAATGGGGCTTTTACACTGTTTGCAATTTGTTAAATTGCAAACAAAACCAAAAGCTGTTGTATACTGCATAAATGGATGCAAAACCAAGACATGCACACATTTATCCTGTCTCCTGGTGTCCCTTCTGCATATTGTTGTTTGTAGCTACAATCTTTGTGGTTTCTCTTTGATATCCAAACAATTATTTATGTTTATGAGAAATAGCCACTGGTTGGTGGGAACAGCAATTGGTCCAGGAAGACAGACCATAATTGTTCCAGATTTCCCAGCTGGAGAGGCAGAGAATTGAGGGAACCAATAGTTTGTCAAGAGCAGACAGCAAAAATAGTTGTCCAACAGAAGGTAAAAGAGAAGGGACAGGGCAAAAGCTGCTGCTGCAGAGCCTGACAAGCCTTGTGGTTTGTTTTTATCCTTGCTTGAGGATATGGTGTAGTGGTTAGAGAAATGCTAGGACAAAGGCTGGACTTGATGACCCTGGAGGTCCTTTCCAACAATAATGATTCTATGATTCTATGATTTGTTGTTGAAATCCTGCTCTGTAAGAAAAGGTATTGTCACATCTCTGAAAAATACTGCCGTTTAGAAGCTAACCTTGTGGCAGCCTAATAGACAACACCATCAGGGGAATTATTTAGTCTAGTGACTAGGAATAATTGAACTTAGATTGGGACATATCATATGCTATTACTCCATTTAACATTCTAAATAATGCCCATCTTCCAGTGTTTTCTTACCTTTCAGATATTAGTGGACTTTTGTCAGCCATCCAATCTATGCATATTTAACTTTTCTCACCTTTCCTCATAAATGATCCCTCCACCTCCCTAATTGTTTTTAATCCTTTTCTCTGAAATCTCTTCAGTATTTTACTGGCAACGAGGTGCCCTACATTTAATGCAACATTATAAATATAGCCACACTGCAGCTGTACAGAAGATAATATTCTCTGTGTCAAGACACCTGAGAGAATTTAGTCGCAAACTGTAATTGCTGTTTTTGCTTCAATAGCACATTGCATACTCATTGTTAGCTTGCTGCAACTGTGACCATGACTTTTCTTTATTTGTTACTGTTTCCTAGATTTCTGAGGTGCTAATCCTTCAAAGACTCACATAATGCACAGCATGGATTATGGAAGTACTGCACTCTGTTACTACAGTCAGAGAACCACTGTAGCGTGGGCAAAATGTGAAGGCAGTGGCTCACTGAAGCTGGAATTTTGTTTCTTTGTCCCATTTGGGAACTATTCAGGAAAAATGGAGCAAATTGTTTTGGTTTTGTAACCATTTCCAGCTGTTAGTGGGTCACCTGCCATTTGTTGCTTCAGTGCATATCTGACCACTACTAGCATCTTACAGTTGCTGTACCTGTTATTAGGACCCTTGACCCACCTCTGCTGTAGCTTCCTTTGCAAACACCTATTCCACAATTCCTTTAATCTACCACGAACTGAATATCCTACTAAATAAACCACTTTTCCTGTGTACTGTCAGCGGAAGGCACCAGTAAAACACTCATTTGCTTCTTCCCCTGGCCTTTCCATTGTTTGCTATAGGTACCAATTCCATAACAATTCATTCCAGAGAATCAGATAAAATATAAAACTGCTCCTTTGTGGGATAATTTTACGTAACAGGGAATTCTTATAAATCAGTTCCAATATTTTTTGGTAGCTACCAGTACTTTTGGTCACTGAGGATTCATAATTTTTTGTTTTCCTTGAGCAGTAAAGAGTTGGTAGCTGCCTGCAATATCCTCTGCTCCAATATTCTACTATCTTTCAGTCAGCTCCTGCTGAGAAGATGTCCTAGATCTGCTCTAAAACTGTTTCATAATGATTAACTAAACTTCAAAAGCTTAGTAAGGTGCACAATTATGCATTCGTCCTACTTGTGTCCTACTTGTTCCTTTTGCCAATGAAATGCAGCTTTGCTTGCTTCTGAAAGCATACAGACCTAAGCACTAGTCTTCAAGAATCACTTGTAGGTGTTGCTCTTCACACCACATCTCTTTGTATGAACTTACTAATACACTACTGAGGATCTGCAGTGACTGTGCAGAGAAAGCTGAGCATGCACTACTGAACCAAAAACATAGCACTTTGTTCACAGATTGACATACCCGTTTCTACAACTCATACATGTGATTCTGAAAAAAATGACAAGCCAGTATATTCAAGCATATATAAGACACTGACTTATCTTCCCATTACAGTAATGAAATCTTAACAATACATACACCTGGACCTAGTAACAATTTTTTTTTTTTCAAAGTAACTTCACTTCATGTAAGCAGATAGCCAGATGAGATTATCTATATATTCATACTTTCCTCCTTTAATTATCCTGAAATCGACACTCAGAAAGAGAATAGACTTCATATGTGTAAAACTCCCAAATCCTAACTGAGACTTTATGGTTCTGGAAGGTGTTGTCATTCAGTATCAAAAGAATCTCAAAGATCAGGTTAAGAGAATATTCCCTGCTCTCAACTGCAGGTAAGTAAATTCTTCCATGTTTTAAGAATTTGAATGAATATTCAATGCTTGATGCCTTGTCCTGAGACAAAATTAGTCTAGAAATAAATTTTCATAGGCCTAGCTTTGTCCATGTGAGCTCTTTGCTGGTTTCCAATAGCATTTTGTAATCCCCTTTACAATCTGAGTAACCTGATGAATGAATGAGTCCTATCATTGCTCACTGAACTTTTCTGAATGATGCTGTAAAAGGACTTACCTCATTGTGGACATTGTGAATTTATCAGTGAAGAGGATGAATGAATTAGATACTATGATGGATTTAGCTGATCCTCCGCACTTCAATAATCCTCTGCTCCTGCACTTCTCTCTCTATCCCACTTTGGTACTGGAAATTGCACAGCTCTGACTGGTGTGAAGTGACTTAACTTTTCCCTAAAGTCTCTAAAACCTGAAAGATACTGCTGAAGGATATGTGTATTTTCTCTGTCCTTTATAAACCACTGTTTAGTTACAGTACTGTTCTCCTAAGATTCAATTAGCACCATTAGCAGAAATCTTCTGCTGGGAATCCAAGGCAAATATTGCAGCATTGCATGCACACCAGTTTTCAAGTCTGAATCTGACCCCGCAATCTTCTCTTTGTAAAAACAGTATAACATCTGTTAAAAGATTTTGTTCGCAATAAAGTCTCTGTCCCTTCATTTGCCTTTAATAATAAATTAGGTCTGGTCATGGTTGAGGAGGCAGTCAATTGTCAGATGATAAATACCTATCCCAAAGATATCACATGTGTGAAATTGAAGCTGTTTGGGCATGTTGCTCACACAAAGTCTGTTCTGTTGTTGCTCAGCTCTTTTGGCTAACGTTCACATTCCTGCTGATTTATATACTTAGTGATGATATCTACTTCCATTTTTCAGTTGGACTCCAAGTGCACCCCAGCCTATTTGGGTGACAAGCTGGAAGTATTTTGAAAATTTAATTTCTTGGAAGCCCTCCTGCCTTTCTAGCCACAAAATAATTAATTCACGGGTTTGTATTCTCCCTTGTATCCAGCTTTGCTGCAAATAAAAAAATAATCTAGAGGCATTCCTCCTGCAAAACTGATTTTAATCAAGAAGTGATTTGTGGCTGCATGCAAACAGTGTCAGGTGGGGAAGGGATTCACAGTGTTCATCCTGTTCCATGTAAAGGAGCATGACATGAACATCAGCCTCATGTTCTGATCCACGACAGGCAAGCATTGCTGCACACAGATGTTCTTTTGTGAACCGTTTGCACTTAAATGCGCTCCCTGGTTGTCTTTATCCTGATTCTAGGATGATACCATTCAGTCCTTTCTGGGAACCTTCTGGATGGAAGCTGGAGAAAAAAGTTACATGGCCATAAGTATAGCCTTGGCAGGCTTCCCTGCTGGTTTTTTGGTAGTTTTCTTTTTTTTTGTTTTGTTAATTGAAACATATTTTGAGGGTGGAAGCATGTCTTAGATGCTCTCATAGTCTTTCAAGTAATTTTTACCCCTTTCTGACTCCCCACTTCATCTCCAGCCCACAAAGGGAAGTTCTTTTATGTCATTGTGCTGGTTTTGGCTGTGATAGAGTTAAATTTTTTTTGTATTGTAGCTAGTATGGGGCTGTGTTCTGGATTTGTGCTGGAAACAGTGGAGTGGGTGAGCAGCTGTGTTAAACTGGCTGAGGTTAAACCATGACTGTCATGCAATTTCTTTTTCATGACAGATCAAAATGAAACTCCTGTAGTATCTTGCTTCTGAGGTGGCAAAGGTTATAGTGTCAGGTGGAGGTGTGCATAGAAGCAAGCCATCCTCACATTCTGGTAAAATTATAAATCTCTTCAAATTCTGTGGATGTTTAACCATTGATTTCAATAGAATATGATTTCTTCTTAAACTTCATCCCTTGCATTAACAAATTGACTTTCTTGAGTAGTTATTTAATTTCCCTTGGTGTGTTATATTTTAAGAAAAGGAGGGAAGAGGGCAGATGCATCAGGAGCATGTTTGAGGACTTGTGATTCATGTTATGGTAAATGAAATTATGCTTTCTTTCCTCATTCTCCTTAATCCTATATCCAGATAGTAATCTAGACCATACAGTAGAAAGCTTAATAACGGAGGATCAAGTTTACATCTTTCTAATATTCTAATACTTTTATTTTTAGGTTTCATCTGTGCTTTATAGAATTTACATCTGCAAAGAACTTAAGCATAGGCTTAATCTTAAACCTGTGATCAACTGTTTCATTATTGCACACAACATGTGGAGTTATGATTAGCACTTGCTGAAGTAAGAGAGTTTGGAATATGCATAAGAATGTTGCTGAACTGCCATATACGTCACAAAACCTGGATTGTGGAATATTTTACATGAAGCCTGGTTGTTGATATTTTTCAGCTTTTATTTAGGATTCAAGTTCATCTTCTCCAATAAAGTGCAGAAATACACCTCATAGCACTTTAGCCTTTATAGTTCCCCCCAAATTAGTACCCTCTGCAAATTAATTAATGTGCTGTTTTTTCTCTCTTCTAAGTCATTAGTGGAGGAACAGAATATAACCTGACCTCCTTCTCTGGCAGTAAACCAGCAATCACTTCATTCTAAGTCACTATTTTGCATCACATCACTTCCCTTTGTTTACTATCTTCCACCACTGGTTATTCCACATGATAATATTAATATTCAAGCCAATTTAAATTAATTTTGAGAAGAGATTTTATAGAATGCAGTATCAAATGTTTCCCTTAATTAATTGGAAATGAGTGTCTCATGCTTTTCTTTCATCCACTAATTTTATAATTCTATCAAAGAAGCAATCAAGTTTATCTGGCAAATCTTTATTAAATCATTTTGCTGCTTAGCTCTAAAAATATGAGAGTGAATCCCAAAGCTCTTTCTCACAAACATTTTTCCTTATCCAGAGTGGAATCAGTAGATGTTATGTCACAAGTGAAAGTAGCAACAGTTAAAAATCGATCACAGATCTACAGGGTTCTGATACTATGTTTATAAGAAATTATTCACTGAAACAAGCAAACAATCAAAAAGAATGTGGATAACCTAATGATTAGAGCTTTCTTCTTTGATTCTGGAGATGCTGTTCTTGTAAAAACTGCTCAGCTGATCCCTGGTAAAGAAGTCATGCTTCTGCACACTACCTCTTCTTCTGTAATGTTTACATTTAAAGTCCTTAGAAGTACTTCTCCAGCTCATCAGGGGGTAATAAGAGGAGACATAGCTTTTCTCCAGCAAGCAATGCCCTCATATTTCTAAAAGTAAAAATTCTCATCAAGTTAAAAATATCTAGTTTATACTGCTGCCGTGAATATTTAAATAGGGCAGTATGTGACATCAGAGTAGAGAGGGATGCATGTGTGGATAGCATCAATCTAGACTTCATTTAGCTATTTAAAGTGCCCAAAACAATTAAACTGGAGCAATCTGAGTTTGCTAGTGCCTGTACAAGACTGTTAGAGATGCTTGAAAGTTATCTGGCTGACGGAATTCTCTTCACCGCTACCCTGTGCTGTCATTACCCAAGCTAGGGTAGGCATGACTGCAGGGGGTGCAATTATATCCATGGATATTGAGCAATCAATATACTTTGAAAATCTAGCAGACAGCTGTTGGGGGAGAACAAAAACATATTGGCACAATACCACAGCCTCCTGCAGCTGCTCTGTAGTTGCAGCAGATAAGTGTACATACCAAGAAAAGACAAAGAAAGTAGACTACAATGCTTGAACTGATGGCAAAAGCCTCATTTATCTCACCTTCTGGAAGGCCCAGAATAGGGAATTCAGAGGATTAGCCTCTTACATATTGATCCTCAAGAGAAAAAAAAAAAATAAATGTGATTAAGCCAAAGGAAACGCTCAAGATTGACTTTTATTTTTTTTAATAAACTCATGCAGAAGTTTTAAAATCCTATTACTTGTAACCTGATGTCTGTTTCAGAGGGAGATTTTAATCCTCAGAAGAGGTGCAGTGGAGTAGAGACAGCAATAGCCACATCAACAAAATTAAAATGGAATTCTTGAGTTTTACAGTGACGTCTTCCATGAATTACTGCTGGATTAATATTAGTATTTTCAATAATTAACATTTTTTGGCCTAAGTGACTGGTACTTAAAGGATGGACTATAGCATAGGGATTTCTGTTGTTACTGGTAGTTCCCCAAAACATTTTGTATGAAGCTGAGGTCATTAACAAGATAAAGATCAAGCAAAGAAAAATGCTTTTTGCTTCTCACTCCTCTCTATGTCTTGACAGTGACATAATCTCAGCTCACCTAGAGACAATGGAGGGACTTTAACCTGACACTGTTTCTCTATTTGCATATGGAGGGGTCTTTTTATTGAATTCACTTCTGTATTCTGCATATTCCTTGCTACACATGGTCATCATCCTGCTGCTAATGTCTCTTGTCATCTCTGTACAATATAATGTCATTTGGCTTCATAGCTAAACAATGATCGTGTTTTACAATAATTTTTACAACCATTTGTGATTCTCCTGGGAATTGAGATCTGCAGTTTAACAAAGGTAGGCATACCTTAACTGATAAGATAACCAGTGCTCCATTAAAGCAAAACAATGATTCCAAATGAAACACAGACAACACTGGTTTAGACATTGTTGTGGGATCACTGCGATTCTTTTTTTCAAACGTAGTTTACATACTGCAAGAAGAGTACTTATTACACTAGTGAATTCTCATTGTTGTAACAACAGAAAGGAGCTTTTAATTTAGTCATATTTAATTGGCCTATGACATAGCAGCATTTAGGTATTTGTTCAGCAGTAATTTAAGCCTCACAAAGTCTTTAGAGGTAGCAAGATACAACAGTAACAGTAAGATAAAGGTGTAATAACACCACTGAACACAAGTGGCCTCCTGGACAGTGATTAGATTGAAAAGCCATCAAGTAAAAGGTCTGCCTACCTTCAGGCTGTCTGATATTTCTTTCGAACTAAATTCACAATAGTAAGAGGGGAAAAAGAATCATTTATCTACACTAAGGTTACAGTAACGCTTTGTTAAATCCAGGATGAGCAGCAACTCTTTAGGACTTAACGTCTAAAGCAACAGTCAAAATTTTAGGACGGGTTTAAGAATTTTAGTGATTGAATCTGGTTTTCTATAGGTTGAATTTAACAAAGACATAACTTACATATTCTTTCTGAGTTTTTCTGTTTGAGGTTTTTTTTGGGGGTGAGGAGAGAGTGTCCTTATTTTAATTTAATTCCATCTATGTCCAGAGAATTTTAAAAAATTTTCTTTATTCAAGTCATGTTCATCTTTGACAACTAAGATCTGTACTCTCCTACATAGCACTGTGGATGTGGAAGGAGTTCAAGAAAACTTCCAGTCTAGAACACCTGAGCTAAGACAGAATAGAGTATAAGCAGGTGTTTATGAGAGTTGTTTTTTAAATGTCTCATGGATATATTACTTTGAAGGAGATACCAAAACCAGGTGCGAGGTAGCTTTTCTTGGTATTCTCTTATCCTTAGAATAGAAACATTTATCCAATATAAAATCTAGATTTTTGCAAAATATATTTACCCTCACTGCACTCAAATTGAAAGATGTGTCACAAGAGTCCCATCATATCTGTCCCTCTCACTTTCTCATTTAAAAAACCAAACAAACAAACCACACAAAACCCAACAAACTACTATCATCTGATCCTAAAACTGAGTAAACTCGACTCAACTTTCTTAATCTATAATGTTTTCTAAGATGCCTATAATTCTCACTTGGTTTAGCTTTCTGAAGCTGAAGTGCCTCAACCACTTACAGAATCTCAAATGAGATTTTATAACCCCTTGATCCGTAGAGTAGAACAGACACCCTGCTTCCTCACATATGACTCATACATTAATACATACTGAATGAAATTTGTCTTTTTTTATACATTCATTATTATTGTCTTATATTCAGTTTGTGATTCCATTCAATCCCCAAATCTTCTTCTGGTCTGCTTTTTAGATTGTCATCTTGCATTTATACAGTGAATTAATTTTTCTTAGTTCAGAACCTTTGCACTTTTCATCATGGAAGAGATCTGCTATGAATTCTCATATAGTTCTCCACCATGAGCACAGCACTTCCCACACTGGTGTTTCCAGCACAGTCAGTGTGTTTCCCATTACTGAATATGTTAATGAACAGATTACAACCAGGCTAAGGAGAGACCCCAGGGACCACCATCTATTCCCGGGCCTGTCAGTTCTCATAAGGAACCAGAGACCATTATACTCTATATAAATTATATAACATTATACTCTATACAACTATATATAGTTATCTTTATAAAACTGTATATTGTTTTTCAATCAGCTGTGATTTGTTGCATGTCAGTGTTTCTCAGACTTCTTACAGATGAAACTCCCTTTTACAGCTATCTGTTGTCTGATAATCTTTCCCATAGCATCTGGGAATGGGGAAAAGCTAACTCACTTTAATCTTTGGCAGGAGCTTAGGTGTCCCAGAGCTGAATTAGACAGAAAGAATTGGCTGTTGGCACTCTGAAAAACTAAACTGCTGCCAACAAGTAGCCAGCATAATTAATATTATTTTTGTTTCGGTTTACCTTTTACTTTTTGGATAATAATTTAATTTTTAATAATTTAATTAACATTTACAATAATTTTTATGATAATTTCTGCTTCTCCTGGGGATTGAGATCTGTAGTTTAAAAAAATACATTTCCTTGTATTGCTGTTTGTATATGATAGCATTTGAACAGGAAAATGGCAAAAGCCTTTTCAACTCAAGTATATTGAGTTCTGATTATTGCCTCGCTACCATCCAGTATGCAAATTGTCCTGACAAAGGAAGGAATTTGGATCTTTTTTTTCTCCTCTCTTTTTATTCTCTAGGTATTTATACATTGTTTAAGAATATAGTATTGAATATCTTCTGCGATGTTGTAGTCAATCTGACTGGTCTATAAATCTTTACTTCTTCCTTTTTGTGAGCCTGAAACAATACTGAAGCCTTTCTCTGGGGATGACATAGAACTCAATGAGATTAAATTCAGTAGACTGGAGTTAACCTTATATATATCACTCTTACTAGGTATCTTAGAAAATATACACACCTTACTGAAGGAGGAAAAGATGGTGAGTTTTTAAAAAGGGACAGTTTCATGAAAACATTAATTATGGGGCTTATGTAACTATTTACAGCCAAGAAGTTTTAAGCCTAAGTAATAAGCAACTCACTTCTGTCAGCTGTCAGATATAAGAATAAAAAAAAAAACCACACAGAAAAAAAAACCTTCAAAGAACTATTTCTAACTTTTCTTGTACTATTTCATGAGCTTTCTGGTTGTTAAAGCATTTTTAAACAAGATGGGGATTTGAATTTTTAGCTTTGACAACAAGAGAAGAATAAAACAATCTAGGAAACGAATGTGAAATTCCAATTAATTACCATAAATTATCATTCATCATCATAAAAATAAAAAGGGTTACAGTTCCTTTATTTTTCCCACCTTTACCACTTCAAGGAATTTTATTTGGACAGTATCTAAACTTTGAGTAGAATTAAGAGTTTCTGGAGCCCAATCTTCTACACGCGTGCGCGCGCGCGCACACACACACACACACACACTATGAATTTGGGTTGTCAGTCATTAAAAAAACCCAACAACCAGAACCAAAAGACTCTCACAGTGAGTTATCAGCTACAAAACTTGAGTTTCATGCTTCTTGTAATTTGCTGCTGGGAAATGATCCGACAACTTTAACACCTATTAAAACTACTGAAGGGTTAACTTTTCACTGAAGTAGATGCATCCCTGCATGTTCATCTCACTGAAATTTGCACAACCATCTGCCAAAAGGGAATGATTACCCATTGATTTAATTACTATCATAGGTAGCAGTTCAATGATGAGTTACCTAACTTGTAATGTCAAGTTACTACTCATTCTAACAGAGGGACAGAGGATAAAAGCCTATCACAGATTCAGAGGCCATAGGCCAGTAACATCACATGAAACTTTCTTTCACCCTTGGTCAATCTTTCAAGCAACAAAGTACATGTTACCTTAAAATGGAGCTATTTCCATATTCAACAAAAGCCCTAGGAATCCAGACTAGGTAATCCTGAAACTAATCTACGTTAGCTTCATATGAAGCATCCTCTGTCTCCTATGACAAACCATATCAACCAATGTCTTACCAGTGGAATTATTTTTCTTTACAGGGAGCTGAGAACCCTAGGTAATGCAGTTTTAAAGGAAGTCAACTGACAGCTTCTAGGAAGATCTGAAGAAAATACAGAGGTAGGTGTTCCTGGTCTCCTGACTCCTCAGGGACAGACCATCAGAAAAAACCCCAAACTTACAAAACCAGAATTAGCCAGGGAAATGACAGCGTGAGAGGAGACCATTAGTGTCATAATTTGGTGGTGAAGGCAGCCAAAAACAATTTGCAATTTTTTGGTTTTTTTCAAATATTTAGTGAATATATGCTTGCTGTCCTCACTTGTTTCCTTTCATCTTACACTCTAGCAATCTCACATTTATTTGCAGGGAAGGTTTGCTGAGGTGACTGTGCAGATACAATTTCTGAGTTGGCAAACAGAAACTTTAGTCTATTCAAACCAGGTAAAATATGAACAGTAAATATGAAGAGAAATTTAAAAAAAACACAACAAACAAACAAAAGACTGTGAGACACAAGCACCTTTGAAGCATCAGTGAGGAATATATTCTCAGAAGTCTTCTTCCTCAAAGTACATTTATGCAACCAAAATTCTTTAAACACAAGTAACCTTTGAGATACCAAGGTATTTGACTACCTTTTAACATAAATATTGCAAGTCACTAGTAGGCTGAGATATATTTACAGGCAATTTTGTGTATTAGAAAATAATTTATGGCTTTTGTGACGTATTTAAGAAGAAGATGCTATTTTAGCAAACAGGTAGGGTTTTTATGTGAAGAGCCCCTCAATTTTATTTGTAGTATTTTTTTTAATTTCCTCTAATCTAATCTCTTTTTTTATGAAAGTGTAATTTTACTCTCTTAAGCAAGACAAAGCAAAGAAACACAGCAGCATTAAATACTTTCTATCTATGTGCTAGTTGGTGAATGAGTCATTAAATGATTATCCATAATTTTTTTCTAAGTAGTTTTTAAATATAATTTTCAGATATTTTAGCACATGAACATTGCTTTTGACCACCTAAGCCTCAACACAGAAAAAGTCTCTTATTTTAGAGGATGAATCCCAACACTTCATGAAACAGTGAACTTATACATAACTTCTTAGTCTTGTAATTCCTTGCTAGCAGATTTCTTCTCTGCATTTCTCTTTCCTGTCAGAACGCAAATTTTATTTGGTTTCCATATCTAAATTTCAGTTTTGTAAATATTTACAACTCCACCTTTTCTACCATGAATGACCCTGTTGAAGTCAAAGGAACTGAATACATCATTAAGTTGTGTGTAAGTATGTGGAAGACAGAGGGCAGACTCACCACTTTAATTAGCATTTCAAACACTTTAATCACCATTTGATTCACTTTTCAAATACTGTTGAATAAGTTATCCACATTATAAACCAAGTAAATGAACTATAACTACCTAAGTACAGATATATGAGGGACATAACCTACATTCTGATGAGATAAACTAAATTAGCATTTAATAACATTTTTACACCCATAATTAATCATAATGGAAATTGGGACAGTTACCTACCAAATTACCTAGATGTTTCATCAAATCAGGTAACTGGATAATTAGACTCTGAAATCCAGTCATGTATACCTTTAATTAATTGTTGTTAATTATTATTAAGTGTGGATTAGCTCCTACAGCACACTTTCATCTACACGTTAGGAGCTGCTTTATGGTTGTTATTCTGCAACTGGGCTGGATTATTCTGATTATATATTTAAATCATCTCGTATCTTTGAATTGGAATCATTTGAAAGCATTTTTTAACATTGTTTCAGCTGCACTTTTTAGAATTTGCCATCACATTGGTATAGACAAAAGAGGTGGGTCTATTAACAAAAATTCATGAGATTTTAATTGCAGTGATTTCCCTGTCTTTTTCCTGGTAGAAAGTGATAGTGGTTTCTAATTTAACTTCTTTCCCCTTCTCCTAAAAAAAAGAAAAAAAAAAAAAAAAAAGAAGTGAATCTACATTAATGTGAAGCTCTCAATCTCTTACACTGTTGCTATAAAACCTTTTTGACAGTTTATTTTGTTTTGACTATAGAGCATGATTTATGGAGAATTTAAAGCTAGATTAGCTGTCTTTCATGTGAATAAAGTGTAAGGAGTAATTAAGGCTTTTCCCAAGAGCAGACTAGTTAATCTTCTGAGAATCATTTAAGGGTAAGAATATCCATTGCTTAATGTAATACTGTGGATCAATCTGTATCTAAATACCATGGTGAAAGACTCGTTAGAATTATCAAAAGCAGATATGTATTCCAATATTTCATGTTGACCTTTTGGAAGTCTATGAGGTGGAATGAAATGAACTCATAACTAAGTGACAATGAATGCAAAAAATCAGTCAGTAAAGATAGTGAAGTAGCTACGTAGAGAAGAAATGAAGAAAGAACAGAAGCAATAGGTAAGAGCATTGCATAGTGATCTTCAGTGGTTATTTTTAATGCCAGAGGGAATGGGAAAATTAAGGGGGAGGTCCTAAGAGACTGAGATATAATGCAGAACAGAGTAAGGGGAAGCAGAAAAGAAGGGAAGTGGCAACTGGGAGGTCAAATACCAAATTAACTATTGTGCTTCCATAATAAGGGAACAGTAGAGAGTTCAGCATTTAGGATAAAAGGAACAAGCAGATGATGATTCTGTTTGTCAGAGATTTAGAAAGTTGACTTTTTCAGATCTGTATAGAAACTGAACACACTTGAAACTTCCCACAAAGACACATTTTGAATATATTTAATTTTGGAATGCAATGTTTAGAAAAGATTCCCAAAAAGGTTTGGAAAAAAAACGCCACATTATTTTACTTGAAATTTCATTATTTTTTTTATTCTCATTTTTCACATTCCAGGTTTATAAAACTGCATTTTCACAATTAAGATCGTTCTACTATTTTTTTTCCCAAATATCTGTAGGTGTTTTTTCACTAATAATGATAGAACCTTACTTGCCAAAATCTCATATGAACAGCAATAGATGGAGGATTAAAAAGGTGCATACACACTCTAACTCTTGGGGATGGTGGGAGTGTTAAAACTCTAGACCACTTTTGAGATACTTAATTATAGGACCTTTTGATGCTGATGGGGAAAAAAAGGGGAGGGTATAAGACAAGAGGGATTTAATTTCTGATAAGTAAATAGAAAGTGTTAGAAGCAATTAGGATAGCAAAGGTAGGTTGTACACAGAACACATTTTTAAAAGGAAATCTATAGAATATGCATACAGGATTTAGTGGAAATGCATGTAGCCTAGCTCTGAACATGGCACCAGGCCTCCGAACAGGGTTCAGTAACAGACTGTTCAGAGGGACAAGCTCAAATCCCCCGAGAGGCTCGCATGGGATTTTGCTAAGTAACTGGGACAAATTATTACTCAAAGTACACAACCGTGGTCGTTAGCACTTTTAGTTAAAAATTCAGTAGTGACAAGCCCTTGAAAAATTTGCATTATCTGTCCAGCTTCACTTTAGAACAGTGTTTTTTACTAGTTCCTGATTTTAGATGCTGGTTGGCTTTGTAACTCTCTGAAAAGGGTTTCCTCTCTGAGGCTTGTCTGACATGTTCAGTAGAAATTTTGAATGGCTGGTCCATACACTGGTTTACTAAATCTCCTGATTAGTTCTTCATTTGCTCCAGGTTTGGATTATCTATACAAGGACACTAGGTCCAGTGTAAATTAGATCAACTGATTTTTTAATAGCAGCAATTTTGTACACTGTCTCTAATTTCATTATCTCAGTAAATCAGTTGAGAGAGACTAATTCCTTTTAACCTTTCATATGAGCCAGATTGTACTCTTACTCATGGTTCACCTTCTATAACAGGCCATTTCAGAAAGCCATGCAGCTTTGTGAATGATGCTTTAAACAGCTTGAGGCAACATTAAATTTTGGAACCTCTTATGCATTGGTTTGTGTGACTATCAGACACATTTGTTTTCCATCTTCCAAAGCTCCTGAAATGGGTGTCTGCTCCTACTTATGCTGATGTAAATTAGAAAGAACTGTACAGAAGTCAGTGCTAGTCTGCATGTGTAAAATTTGTGTAGGAATTATATCTTCAGTTTGATAAATCTCTGCAGCCTGAGCTAATGGACGTGGTCTCTTGGTGGTACTACTAGTAGGCCTAACTAAAACATTTCCACAGAGAATTCCGCTGTTTGAAAAGGATGTTCTGTAGCAACTGAGGTATTCTACATTAACCCCTTCATTTTCTTCAATACTTCCTAAGGAAGTAAGTCAAGATAAATCACATTCGGTTCTCTCTTGATAGCGAAAACCAGTCACAATTTTCTAACTAAACAGAGCTTTGTCATTAAGTGCCAATGACTGAACCTGAGAAGTCTTTCAGGAAATATAATGAATTTATATTAAAATTATAAAAAACCTCAATGATTTATTATATATAATTGTATATATAACTTATTCATGAAAACCTTGTGCTTATTCTGAACAAAGGAAATGCCTTCAGGTAAAGCACACTTAAGAGTTTTGGGTGTGGATTTGGGTTCATTTTTAAGTACTCTACCAGTCCTTTTTCTGTGACTACAGAAACTACAAAAGGTTGCTATAGAGATTAGCAAGAAATGTGAATGTGTAGCCTACATGAGCATCAGGCATAAAAAGTATGCTTTTAGACTTCATTAACTTTTTGTAATTCTTTCCTTCACCACAGTCTTTTCACCACAGAAGGCTGACATATCCTAAAGAGGATATGCAAAAGAGGAAAAAGTAACCTTGTATTTCTATATAGCATTGGTAGGATAGAGCATTCTGTGGCTGCTTTAAGAAAATCCAGGAGAAATGTCAAACACAGGCAATTAAAAAGATTTCAGAGTATATTGTGAAGGGATAAATACACAAACCTTATTTTAAAGAAGAATGAAGGGTGCTTTGTGTCTCTGCTTATATTCTCATATCTAAATAGTTCAGACTTTTTGCTTTTTTCAGGCAAAGGTATAACAATGCACAAACGCTGAAGTTAGACAACTACTATAAAAAAGAAATACTGGCAAAGTGATTATATACCACTTTTGTTCTGACAGCGATTCAAGATTTTCCTGTCATCAGCTACAGATGTTAGGGCAGATGTGTCATTTTGATTTGCAATTGACCAGATGTATTTTGCTATAGTTAATTTAAACTTCCATAAAATTTGTTCAATTGACTACAGGAGAGGGGAAAAAATGATATCGTACAATATTCCTTACTTCAATGCTTGGTGATAAGTCTTGCTCAAAGTCAAACTGTTTAGATGGTGAGAATCAGAAAGCAAACCCCATCTCTCCCCACCCCAGCCTCCTGGTTATACTGGCCAAAACTACAAACAAGTCAGAAAAAGAAACCCAAAACAAAAACAACAACAGCAAAAAATAATGTTTTTCTTGTTGTTTGCCTGCTAGGATCATCTGGGTATATTTCACATGATCAGTCTTTTGCCTTTCTAGATATCTGAGAAATAGGTGTCAGTTCAACTATGTTCAATGTGCCTGACACACACAGTTGTACAGTTTTAGCTCCAAATGTTTTAATTTTTTTAAGGTTATTGCATTTAAAATGACAGTTTCTGGATTAGCTTTATTATGTGATCTATTGATCCTCTCCAGTTCCCTGAAAATGGAACTTGAAGGAGCTAAAATTAATAAATACACTCCTTGTTTTGAAATGTGCTTTGAAAATCCCGGTGTGCCAGAAGAAGGCATGTCAACTGTTGTCAGCTGTGATTTCCTGAATGTCATTTAGATTGCACTTTTCTTAACCAGACTGTGAGAACAGACTCAGTCCATTTCCCAGATTAGTTTTAAAACCATTGTTTATTTAAGAGAATGAATAAGCAGTTTAATATGTTCAAACACTTGTATTATTTGAAGTGTCCTTGTTGGAAGAAGTGATTTTTATGGCTCTGTGTTGGACTGTTCAGTGCCTTTATTTACAACCACTGTTTGCAATGTGAGGCAGCAAGGGAGCACACGTGGCTGTTTGCATGGCCTTGGATGCTGTTCAGAAGCTCTGGTGGAAGCCTTTGGAGGAAGGGGAAGCCCTTTCCTTGCAGCTAAACAAGACATGTTTGGAGGGAAATAATTCTTTAATTTGGTGTGGGACAAGTAGAAAAAGAGAACATTAGAAAGCCTACTGATAAGAGCAAAAAGCAGACACAGCTTCAGGTTTCAAAGGCAACAGAAAGAAATACTTTCTGGGGTGCCTGAGGATACCTAAGGATGAAGGGTATGATGGAACCAGTAAAGTTCATGCAGCTGCTGACTGAGTGAAACTTTGAAAAAGCTGACCCGTTCTGAAATCACAGTGTGCAAGAAGGGTTGATTATTGTATTTCTACTTATATCTTGTCTCATTCTGAGGATTCTTTATCCAATTTTCAACAGTTTCTGGCTGCAGTTTCTATTCTAATAAAAAAGCCAGTCTCCTAAAGCGAGAAGTCCCTTGGTGTTTTGAGACTCTCAAGCGGGTAAAGGAAAAAGCAGGTTTACTTCAGAGATCAGTCAGCTCAGCACTGATCACACCCAGAAAAAAAACCCCAAAGCATTAGCATCAGAATCCACTAAAAAAAAAAAAAAGAGGGAGGAAGAAAGAAGAGGGAAAAAAAATGTTACATCTATTATTTTCTCTGGTAATTCTGGATTTTAGGAAATGTATCAATGATAGTCTAAATATTAACTACGTTTTGTATAAGAAGGAAGATCATATTCTTTCGGAAAATAATGATAGGACAAGGAGCACTGAGTGCAAGCTGGAACATAGGAGGTTCCAGGTAAACATAAGGAGAAACTTTTTCACAGTGAGGGTGACAGAGCACTGGAACAGGCTGCCCAGAGACGCTGCGGAATCTCCTTCTCTGGAGACGTTCAAAACCCTCCTGGACACATTCCTGAGTGACCTGATCTAGGTGATCCTGCTCTGGCAGGGGGGTTGGACTAGATGATCTTTTGAGGTCCCTTCTAACCTCTAACATTCCGTGATTCCGTGTAGCCCAAACTATGGTGATTTGTACTTTACATTTCTGTAAATACAGGCAAAACTTAGGTCCTGTTTCATAAGTGCTCATTTCCATAGGCAGATCTCAGTGAATGATTCATGAGAATAGGCTTTGGTGGGAGTGTTAGAGAGAACTTCGCAAAGCAGGCCCATTTTTTTTGCGACAGACAAACCTGTTTAAATTAAAATCTGTGCTTATGTTTGTATCCATCTGGATACCCTGCTTTCTGAGCCAATTTTTCTAATTCTAAAGTCAGTTCAGCACAAGTGTCAGTTTTAAATAACTACCTTCAAATACTATTAGCTGACTAGAAAAGAAGAAACCTGAACTTGAAACTCCTCTAGTTTTCATAAGTTGTAAAAGTTAACTGATTATTTAGAGAGCTAAAATGGTTGATGTAGTAACTGTTAATGCTTCTCTCCATAATGTGGTGTTGATTTTAGGCTATGATATTCTTCTGTGGTTGACTGAGTATGAGCCTGAGAACAAAACCTGAAACCTGAAGTCTGTACATTTATGAAACAAGGTTCAGAAAGTTCTGAAAGCCATATTCTCTTTTCATGTTTACATATCAGTACATACAGTAAAATTAATAAGTTGTAAAAATGAAAGAAGAATAATTATTTAGGGAACTGGTATATCTATACGTCTAACTATAGAATCTGAAGTTATCTAAAGCGAATACATTTTCTGAAAATCATCAGATAAACTTAAGAGGTTTACAGTGTTTTTCACTGTTAAGCATTTGTGATTTGAAGTAGATTACTGTTTCAAAGTAACTATAGCCATCCTAATGAGTTGGTAATCAAATAGTTCCTCCTCAACTTTCTTCTTCTGAATTTCAGATATATACTTTAATGTCTTATTTTATGTCAGCTTTTATGCAATTACATGATAAATTATTCAATTTTTGATGTTATGTCTTAGATGTTAAATCAAAAAAGTTAATGATTAAATGTGTTTTAATAGATTTGCTGCTGTAGCTTTTACTGACTTTCAAAATAGTTTTGATTGAACTTTGGTGCTCATGAAAGTGAAAGACTAAGGACTTTTCCAAAGGCTCTTTCCTCAGTCTCTGAGTAATGACATGGTTCTATAGACTCTATGAATTATATTCCATAAACAAAAAATTAGATGAAAAGGAATTAGGTGGCATTAAGAATGACCCATCCACCCAGCCTAGAAGATCTAGAAGACCAGATAGTTCCTCCCATTTGTATTCCTGATACAAAATAAATATTATTGTTTCAAAAATTTCTCACGAACAAAAAAAAGACCTTTACACTGGTAGCATGGATATATAAATTCTCCACAAAACATTCAGTTTTGCTTTCAAGCATACAAACACTCTTTAGTTTGTATCATGAAACTATCTGACATCTTCATTTTAAATATTATGATCAGAGGGAAGCAAAAAATTCCAAAGTTACCACCCGTGATGTTCATTAGACTACAGACTCAGATGTACATTAAAATATTGCATCCTTCTATCTAAAGAGATGACTCCAAAATTCCAAGCAGAATCACTTTATACAGTGTGGGTTATAATACAAAGTTTATGTCAATGGGATGCTATAATATGCTGACTTAACCACTTATGGCCTGTGCCTGACATTTTTGAGAACTGGAGATGTTTGAAGTCTGCATTTAACTTTGCAGAAAATGTGTTTGTTTTTTTGTATATATAACATTCTCATATTGTTTTTTACATATGTACCTGGGCTAAGTCATCCTTCATATCTATCAGTGAAAGGCATTCTGATTTAGCAGGGAAACTTGAAATGAGAATAATGATATATCTGATTTCCCATCTTACTCTGTAAGACTAAGCTGCACAGAATATAAAGTACTGTGCAGAACATCATTTCATAAACTGATATTTTTTTACTAGTTTTACCAGTGTATATTTTGGTTCCCAACTAATCATATTGCTCCAAAGTTGACCAGGCAACGGTAGAAGATGATAACGGATTCTACAGAAATAGTTCTCTCATAATCTGATGAAGGGTTGCCTGTACTGATAATTAGGTATCACAGATTTGGGAAGTCAGAAATATTTTAATATATGATTCTCTGACTATTGAGGATAATTTAAAGGAAATACTCTACAGTTCAACTCTACTAATTTCTGCTTACTTTTTAATGCTTTTATTTATATATATAGACAAGTAATATATTGCTTCCTACAGCACGGTTGTTCAAAGATCATCTATCACCTTACAGATATTAATGCAGTTTCAAAGTATCCATTCTTATATACATTTTGTAATAAGAAACAAATACATCGCTGGTTTGGTTTTTTTTTTTTTTCATTTTCCCAAGATGTCACACTACAACCTTTATTATTTTACTTGAAGCAGTTTCCTGACTGAAGAACTTCCATAAAATGAGAATTTTCACACTGTGAATAATCAAAAGGTGAGAAGTTTGAAGTTTGGCAGTAAGATATTTTCATTTGAAGCACAAGTCAGCCTACACAAATTCACACCTGTAATACACATTGCCTGAAATGATAAAAAGGAAATGTACAGTTACTTGACAGAGTGGTTTAGATTTCCATGTTGTATTTTACAAATATTGTAATACATCCCTGGAAAGTGTATGTCTTTGAATAGAAGATGGTAAAAGTATAATAGCCCATGTGCATAAGTATGCTTATTTTGTTTATTATCATTATTGAAGTTAGATCTACTGAAGAGATTAAAGTAGAAAACAAGTGAAGATTTTTTTAATTAAAAAAATATTTTGTCTAATTTGTACAAAAATATCTTGGTTTACCTGACTCTAAACCATAAATAAAACAGTCTTCATTTTGTTTGACATTATCAATACAATGTAAAATGAAATGTTGAAAATTGATAAATCTAGAAGCTGAAACATTTCAACCAGGAAAACAAATCAAAGATGAACTCTTCGATATTCTGATGAAATATAGAACTTTGATAATTTCATGAAACCTTCATGTTTCTATTGTTTATATTACTTATCAGTGGCAAACGACATTTTATTGCCTAGAATAATGTCATTTGGTGTTGTGTTCTTGAATCTGTGTGCAGTGCCAGCCCAGTTGTTCTCTGGGAGGCAGCCCTTCAGGCTATCAAAATGCAGATTACTTTACCCCCAGTACAGCAAAAGATTGCTGTAAATCACACTGCATATTTCACCAGATACTGAGCCTGAGCATATTTGTAGCAACTGAGAATTTCATACTTTTCTTCATGAGTATGAAACTCAATCTTCTTGCTGCTGGGAATCAAACTTCCCACTCAAAAGAACAGTGGAGAAGCGAGCAAAGGCTGTAGCACGAATGAACATGAAAGCAAAAGATCGAGGGAATTAATTGACAGGAAACCGTGCAATACACTATCCCTGAAGAAAAGGCAGGATATAATCCTGCTGTCTTTATTCTCAAGCTCCAAGTATCTCCCTCTGAAACACTGGTGGTCTGAAACACTGTTTAATTTTTTATTCTATCTACCTTTTCCACCCACAGTTACCTGCTGGCAAGGGAGCCTGAAGAGTATTCAAACCCTTCAGATCTCCATCTACAGACGAACAGAATTTTCTTGGATTAAAATAAACACTAATAAACCTTCTTTTAGAATTGAGCACCATCTCAGAGTAAAACATTGACATAGGAACAGGAAATCGCTTTCAGGGAATTTTTTATGCCCATAATTTCATTCAAACAGGTGGGCAATTCTAACGGATTTACATTTTTTCTGCTTCGAGTGCCATGGGCTCAGGACCACACTAGTGCACAGGCTCAACCACAATTTATTTTAACTTTGAAGGAGTTGGGTTCCTTTCTGACAGTAGAACTGATGCATCTCTTGGCTAAGGTGAACTTGCAACATAGGAGGATGTTCAAAACTGAGTCAGAGTGAGTGTGCCACCGTAATATATTCAGCAAGGCTTCTCCTAAATGTATACTCAAAAATAATAATTTCTAAAGGATTAAATATAGTGGGCTAGATATATGCAGTTAAAGTTAGGAATTTTTGTTTGTGTGTTTCTTTGTGTTTTGTTTTTGTTATTTTCCAAAAGATTCAAAAGGCAGAGGGTTTTTTTCCCTATAAAACAGAGACTTAGGAAATGCTAGCTATATAGTTTTGCTAGAAACCTTAATTTTTTTATTACTGTGATATGAATGAAATGTTATTTGTTAAAAAAAAAAAAGGTAGAATGAGCATTTCAAGTTGATCATCTTGAAAAGTGAAGAATGGGAGAAAACACTAATAAGCAACTGCTGCAAATTTGTCATTTCATAACCTTGTATATATATAGTCTTTCAAAATATTTTTTTTCCCATGGTCAACCCACAGCTTGTATTTATTTTTAACTGGGGAAACAAAGTTATACTGGTATCTGGTATAACTTACTGAGCATTAATAGTGAAGGAGTTCAGCACAGAAGGTTGTAATCAGAGCTACAAAGGTAAATACCCTTGTTATCCAGCCATAGCAGCTGGGGAGGTACACGCATTTTCAGAAAGGAGGTAAGGATATACTATGTTTTGCCAAAGAAAACTTATGTGTCCCTTCCTCCATGTGGAATATCTGGAGTGTTCTCAAAGTAGAGCACCAGCTACCTTGATTTCAACAGAATTACTTCAGTTTTTGTTTGACAAACAAACAAATAAACAGTATATAAAATAAATAAATAAAAGCCAGAGAACGTGGACTAATTAGGAAGATTATGGCCACTCTTCTATAATCACAATGGAGCTTCTTTTTTAAGGAAAAGTCTATACTATCTTTACAAACCTGTCTACTTGGCAGAGAATTTCAGATGGAATATCTGATAAGACAGCAAAAGGTGCCTCCCTGTATTTCTTACAATTGCTAGTATAAACTGATCTTCCATTTAGATACTACTCATATTGTAAGAGAGGAATTCATACAGCTCCTTGTTTCAACTTTACGCAGAGCAACAGACCCATGTACTGTATGAGTACATTCAGTTGGAATTTTTATTTAAGTTGCATGTAATTTTAGAGTTGTATAGAACAGGAATAAGGCTGTAACACTGCAATATCAAACCACACATGCTGCATACTACATAGACATTAACTGTAACCACACTGTTCAATGAAGACTTTCACAAATAGTCTTATTTTTACCACTTTTTAAAGAAATCACACTTTTAAGAATAAAATTGCACATAAATGGCAAATAAATATAGAACATTTTTTCCTGCATATCTTAACTTCTAATTATTCTCTTAACTTCTAATTATTCTAAATCATGCACTGGTGGAGTTCACAGTCCTGAGGGATATGGAACATGTGAAGAGTAAAGTTAGGACCCTGATTTCTAGGAGAGCAAAATTTTTGCCTCAGTCTTCACTTAGCAACCTCTCTTCTCACACCTCTTGAGTGGGTGGACCTCAAGGTAGAGACTAAAGAGAGCAAAGCCTCTTCAACTGTAAGAGAAGATCAGGTTCATGGCCATCTGAGGAACCTGAACAAAACAAATTTAGGGGACCTGATGAGATACATCTCAGAGTCCTAAGGGAATTGGCTGATGTACTTGGGATCATGGTGTTGAGAGCAGCCCTGTGGAGAAGGACTTGGGGGTGCTAATGGATGAAAAGCTGGACATGAGCCAGCAATGTGCCCTCACAGCCCAGAAAGCCAGCCATACTATGGGCTGCATCCAAAGAAGTGTGGCAAGCAGGTGGAGGGAGGTGATTCTGCCCCTCTGCTCCATTCTGGTCTGAATCTACCTGGAATACTGTGTTCAGCAATGTGTTCAGTACAGTGAAGAAATGGACCTGTTAGAGTAGGTCCAGAGAAGGGCCACAAAAATGATCAGAGGGCTGGAACACCTCTTCTATGAAGAAAGGATGAGAGAGTTGGGATTGTTCAGTGTGGAGAAGAGAAGGCTCCAGGGAGACCTTACTGTGGCTTTTCAGTACTTCAAGGGGGCTTATAAGACAGGCAGCAACAAACTTTTTAGTGGGGCTTGTTGCGACAGGACAAGAGGGTAATGGTTTTAAACAAAAAGAGGGTAATTTCAGACTGCATCTAAGGAAGAAATTTTTTATGATGGTGAAACACTGAAACAGGTTCCCAGAAAGGTGGTAGATGCCCTATTCCTGGAAACGTTCAAGGTCAGGTTGGATGGGGCTCTGAGCAACCTGATCTAGTTGAAGATGTTCCTGTTTATTGCAGGGGAGTTGGACTAGATGACCTATAAAGTTCCATTCCAACCCAAACCATTTTAAGTCCATGATTCTATGATTCTAATTTATTTTTTCTATTTTCTCATACGTTAACAGAAAATGAAATCACCTTTGACTATAGAGGCAAGATTTGTATAATAAGAGCTCCACACATTAGTCTTTACTGATTGAAATCTACCTTTACCATGACTATTTTGAAATTATATGAGAAGTTAAAATGAGTCAGAGTAACAAAATGTCCTTAGATGTGAAACTGTTAGGGCACATATTTAAGTTCATATAATGGGATTTGCATTTAAAAGCAAGTCTAGAAGAGTACGGTCTGACTGGGCAGGACTAGCATGTATGGTTTCTATGGTTCACAGGTTGCTCTATCTAAGGCCATTACAGAAACCTCAGACTCAGGCAAAACAACTCTGATTTTGCACTCAACATTGTGAAACTTCACAGTTTTTGAAGCACTGGAGCAATATAACAGGAATATTAGCAATTCATGGAGAAATGAGAGAAAAAGGGGTTTGGGTTCATTTTTGATGTAAATCATTATTATCTCAGGATGATTTATAAAGAGAAATATATATATAAAGTTACAATTGGAAACATATTACATCTAAAAAGAGAACTCTCCATTGTATTTTCCTATACCTGCGTATGTATAAAAGACTGATTTGTGCTGCTACAAGTATAATAAACAATATAATTCCATTGAGAAATCTATGCACATCCAAAACCAATTCTAAACTTCATCAGGTTAAAATATCCAAGATTTGGTCTCCAAGAGAAGCTTTTAATTTCATCCTTATGAAGATGATATTTTAAAAGATGCATCATCTTTTAATTTATCATCTTTGTTTTTGGAAGCTCAGAATGTTAAGAAGAAATTTAATCAAAATCTGACAACACATATTTCTTATCCTCATAAATAACATGAATCTTTGCAAGATAACATATTGCCATCTTAGGCCTATTTTATCAACATCATCTTCTAAGCATCTAGGATCTTATCCAAAGCATATTAATGTTAATTAGAGTCTTTCTGTTGACTTTGGCTGACTTGAATTTGGTATATATCTCTATTTATGAATTCACAAGAACTGAAAGAAATTTGTATTGTAACTCCCTCATGCTTTGATTTTAACATCCTATTTCCCCTCCAGGATTGTCATTAATCAATAGCTGAGTATAAAGTGTGTTTTCCATGTTTGGGAATTCTTTTGAACTTAAAATTGTTCCATGAGGGCACAAAGTCGAAGTCTGCACAATCTAGAAAAAATAATGCCTCAGATAATTCAACCAACTTTTACTTCTTCCAAAGCTTTCATTTCAGTATTAAATGTTTTCATTCTACAATGATTAGCTAAAAATTCTCAAGACGCTCTGCTCAGGTAAAATAATGTCTTAGTTTGAAATGTAAAAATACAACGGTTTGATAATTTCTCTATGACAAAGCAAACCATTTTTTCAATTGATCCTTTTTTGTTTTCAGTTTTCATAAATCAGTTTTGTCCAGTGAAAAACCTGATGTAAAAATTTATAACTACTCCTGATTAGAAACTCCATGGCTGTAACAATGCAAAACTGCATTGAATTCAATAAATCAATTCTTTAGAGTTCTGCTGATGTTCTAGCTGTTTCTTTTAACCCTGCCAAAAAAAAAAACCCAACAAATAAATTTCATCCATGAAGCCCAAGAATTTAAAAAACTTGAAGTTACTGAAAACAGTCTTCAATGAATAGTTGGAATCATTAAAAACAACAATAATAAAAAAAAAAGAGCAGCCATTCCAAAAAAAAAAAAAAAAAAAAAAAAAAGGGGGGGGGGTGGAAATAAGTCCAGCTGTACTTTAAAATACCTCAGCGTTCTTGGAGGCTACAAATCTTCAGTGGTGAAGTGGCACCTGGATTTCTGTGGCTAAGCATACATGCAGTCCCATATATCACAAAAGGGATATTGAATTGTTAAACCCCAGCAGATTCCTTAAACCAGTCATTTTTTTCCCCCTGCTTCTTTCATGTTGAGGCTGAAGCAGAAGACGAAGGTGACTGGAAACCACACCACACAGTGTGGTTTGCACAGGAGAAAGGAGAAGGAAGCAGGCATTAGTTCCATGCCTGTTGTTCATCACAGGCTTGCAGGCAAGCCTGTGTTCCCTCAGAAAGCATCCCAGACTTTAAGTAGAGAAGGAACTAGAACTCTGAGCTCTGAGGTGACCAGTCACTTACTATGCAGTTTAGTGTCTCTGGCTCCTTCAATTAAGATTTGGAAAATTCTGTAGAACAGAAAGATATTTTGAGAAAGTTAGAGGTAAAAGAAATGTATTCCAGAACTGCTAATATACTTTGTTTAAGGCATGTTATCTGAAGACAGAAAGTCAGGGTTCAAATCTGTCAGATTATGGGACAAACAGCTCATCTGCCCACTCTCAGAGAAGCACAGGGAGACAACAGCAGTGGGGAAAGCACACCCACCACCCTGCCCTGGCTGGTCCCAGGAGCCATCAGCCCATCAGAGGCCCATCTCCACAAGACCAGAGGAGCACAGAGGCACAAACGCAGACAGGAATCCAAATTAAGAACTCGGAGTAAGGGACACCTTTGCCAGACCTCTTGCAGGGTGGTTACGGGACAGCCGTGGGCTAATGCAGACAGGTGCAAGCTCAGCCTCCCTGCTGCAGTGCTGAAACCAAGAGGAAAGGGAAGATGAAAGCAAGAAGCATAAAACAGGTAAGTCTGAGCCATCCTAAGTCCCGGTGCAGTACAGTAGGTAAGCATGTGCTGCAATCAAACTAATAGGCCTGTCCCAGGCTCTGTGCTTATTAACTTGTTCACAGCACTGATACAGCATGATTGTGTTTCTTCCTGATCCAAATTAGCAAGCTTGCATTGTATTTTATGGGAACTCAGTAGTTTTGAGCTTTGCTTGGATTAAGCATATTTGGAATGTGTTCCAATGCTTGATGGTAGACATAAAATAACCTTGTAGTCCAGGAAATACTTTTGGTTTTGTTTTTGTCAGCAAATGAAAACTGGGAGTAGGAAATGGCAGTGGGCAGGAGGCCTTTTCTGCTCTTGATGGATGTAGCTGCATGATTATTTTCTCTTACTGCTATCATTATTCCATTGAATGTCTGATAGTTACTCCCAATTTACCCTACTTGGAGAGTGGCTTGGCTCCTAAAGATGCCATTGCACTTTCCTCAGCAGCAGGGGCTTTCCATGATGTACTAAAACTGCATTTTCTCTCCCCTTTCTTTCTGGCAGCGTGCTGTGCCCATCAGCTAACTAAGAGCTTCCATCCCAGAGGAGGCTGCATTTCATTAGTGAGGTACTGTGCAGATATATAGTTCAAATCTGGTCTGAAGACAAAAATATTAATAATTGGATCAGTAGTGTTTTGAATTCCTTATGGCCTCTGTTTCTATGCTGTCATCATCTCTGTGCAGCATGAGGTTGTGCACGTATCTGTGGCATAATACACTGGCTGTCCTGAGCAAGCAACAAAACCCTCCAGGGTTTTCAGAGATCATTTCATTTTTTAAAACAACTTTTTAGCTTACTTTATTGCCCCACTCTCAGGAGCTTCATAGCCATAAAAGCTGCCAGCTTCTCTTCAGGACTTAATAGGAAGTCTTTGCCAGCACACAGATCAATGTGGACGAGATAATGATTACTGCTGTCAGACTAGTCATTTTTAAAATGTGAAATCTGGACTGCCTTTTGTTTGGCACACTGTATGCAAGGAACCCAGCTTTTCATGTGATCAAGGGCACACTGATGGATAGCACTTGATAAGACACGAAATTGCTTCTTAAAGGCACCTTTAAAGGAAACTATTACTGAACTAATGATATGCAAGTGGTTAAACCTGTTCACTTCCCATCTCTGTGATGTCATTCTGATGAACAGGAAGACACTGGCATGTAGTTAATGAAAGGCAGGTAATTAATGGAAGCAGATTTTGGCCTGGCATGCATCTGTCCTACGTTTAGCAAAGTTCCCTGTATTCATTTTTTTAATAATAGCTAAGGTTTAAAAACAAAGACTTAATAGTATATTTCTATAATAATAAGTATTCTGACACTCTTGGCACTTCAGTTCTTCAGCAAAGCTATTAATATTAAACTACCTAGGTCACTTCTCAAACCTTTCCTTATAGTATACCTTTGTAGTGATAGTTCTCTTTCTATACAGCTTTAAATAAATAAACACTTTTCTTAAGAGGGAACTAGAACCTGAGACTTAACTTCCTTTCTAAGCCCTGCCACTGACTTCTTGAGTGACCATGAGCAAATTAACTAATACACCATGTCTGAAGCCATGCCTTTTAAATAGAAATTGCATTTCCTTCCTACCTCTGCTCTGGCTCTGTGAACAAAGCACTATATCTTGCTGTATGTTTTTAGAGTATTCAAAGCAATGCGATGCTTATTTCACACATTTTAGCTAAATCCTGAAGATATTATAATGTAAAAAAACAATAAATTATACACAGTCAATACGCAGACCAAGAAAGTCTTCTGTTTCTTCATTTGCTTGTCTCTTAGAAAAAACACTAACCTATAATTCACGTTCAGCTCCTCCTAGCACTACAGAGAGCTTCATAGAGCTTGGGATGAACAACATATCTGGGTGCAACCACACCCCCACCCTCATCTCCCACCAGTCCGTTCCTTTCTTTCATTCTTTCTCTTATCAAAAACATGATAGCACATTGTCAACTGCAAAGTGCTGGAGCAGCCTCAGAAAAACATTCTCCTGAGATAGTAAGGGAATGATTCTTTGGACTAGGATGGGAAAAAAAGATTTCTTTACCCATTATTATCCATAGATCTGAAGGAAATGCTCTTTCTTTTCCACTCAGAGCAACCTTCCTTCCCCACTACTAGACAGCAGTACATCCACTCATCTGAAAATCAAATTCCATTTTGGGATAGGTGGTCCTTGGCTCATCTCATTCCTCTCATCCCACCCCACGGTCTACACCTGGGTAGGTCTTGCTAGTAAGTCAGAGGACAACATGAATGTAGGATAGTTTCTATCCTGGAGGGCTGACATAAAAGATAGTGAATTATAGCCTTACATTCTTAGTTTGGTCTGGTTTCCTGTCCAAAAGATAGGGAAAGAAGTCACAATTCCTAAGGTTTGCAGGAGTTGCGCTACAAATTTATCTTGCTCCATCTATTTTCTGATCACGTTTCTAGTATGGGAGGAATAGGAATCAGGAATTTTGGAACTGCACACTTTGTAATACTGGATATGATGGATTAAATAACATATCTTACTGAATATACCTTTTTCAGTAAGGTAAATCTGCAAATCCCACCCTCTAGTTTTATCTCCCCTAATGGTATCAGGCCAATTCTTGGCAGTTAATCTCTCACGTTATTTTCTATTTTTTACTCCTTGGCAGTTTTTCTTCTCTCTCCTAGATGTTTGACAATGCTGTGACTGCAAATATATTGTAAAATTAATAGCCAACTTACACTTTTTTGTTGCACCAGCATCTTGCAACGTGATATCAGAGCTTATGCATTTAATTCTACTGATTTTAAGTTTGTGCTCATGGAAATTAAATATCCACTGTGGGAATAGTGCTGCTTATGTGGTAGATCTTCAGACCTTTTTCCTTGTTGCTTCTGACTCCTGCAAGAGAAGTTGCTAATGGTTCTATGTTTCACATGAAATTTGTTGAGAGTTTAATAATTTTCTGCCTTTGAAACTTAGAGAGTCAGTGTCTTTTGTCATGAACGACAAAACCAGCAATGATTTAAAGGAATAAAGTTCTTGAGTCCATGACTGGCCTTTGATTGGTGCTGGTCCAAAAGTCCCTTACTTTTTTATAGGCCACACACTGTTGTTAAGTATGATGGCTCCAGCCTATTGTGTGATGTGATGCAATGTGTCTATATGTACGAAAGTCGGGGGTGGGTGGGTGTTGTTTCCCTGTTTGTGGATGTGGTTGAACCAATGTAAATGCTTCTCAGAAGGGGGTCTCCTGCTCTCTTATCTCACCTTTCTTCCAAGCACATACTCCTCATCATTTGCACCTTGCACCAATTCCGGTATTAAACTCAGGAGGAAAATAAAAGATCACTACTGTTGGCTTAGTGAACTCAATTGGTCCAGAAGGATCTAATGAGCATCAGAGTAGGGGTGAGGGAAGACACAGGGCTCGGGGGACAGGGGAAAAATGGACCCTCTCCTGTTGGCAATAGAAAGCAATGGTTTGTGGTTGAAAGGGTACCTCCATCTAGAAGCCTCATTAAAAAAATGGACCTGGGGTGATAGATAGTAGAAATCTAACCAATTAACCTAGTACAATAAGGCCATTATCTAACCTGGATTGATTAAAACCAAAACAACCTCCTGGAATTTAACATACTAACTTGTAGTTAGCTATTTCAATCAAGATGGTAACTCCGTTTTGTAAAAACCTTGTTGAATTTTCTTCCTACTTCAAAATGATAAAAGGTCGGTTTATAATCACCTTTTCTATCTGACATATGACAGCATGACTGTAGACTAATAGTGGCTAGGTAAGGTTCTTCCTCTCTCCTCCATAACATTTTTTTTTCTCCCTTAGTTTTGTTGCACTGATTAAAAAACTCCTGTGGTGAAATTCAGCCTAACAAAAAAACACCAGAACAAGCCCTGAGCAGCTCCGGCTTATGCTCTTTTCTGAAGAATAGTTTTAAAGAACCAGCAAGGGAGGAAAAAATTAACATGTCCATTGTTCCAAAGCTTTGGCTTTCAAATTTAAAAATAAGTGATAAGTCTCTGTTACATCCATTAGTGTGTGTGTGTGTGTGTGTATATATATATATAAAGCACCTTACACCTCTAAGTCAATACATCTATTTCACAGATCATACCTGTATACATATATATAAAACTCAGTTCTTTCTGGAATGTGAATTGTTCTCTTGCATTTCATTTAGCTCTTCATTTTCTCTCACACACACATGTATTTGTGCGTGTGTTAAAAAGGACACAGAAGAGGTCAGCAATCGGCTAGATAAACTACAGGGAGTGTCCATGTTATGTAGGACTTGAAACAAAGTAACACTGCTGTGAAGGACTTTTGTTTTCCTAATAAGAGAGGAAAATTTCAGCAGCTTTGGTTTATATATTATTTATTCTTTGGTCTGACATATTGTCTTTGCTGCAATTAAGCCAAATGGAAAGTACCGTCACAAGGTTCTCATCAATGTCCATTCATCAGTATAAGCTCAATACCACAATGGATGGTCGTCTCCTCAGACATGTCAGATGAACTATGAGCTTGGTCACTCTTACACTGGTTCAATCCAAACAGTCAGGGATAGAAAAACTTACTGTTCTACTATCAGACCAGGATGTGTCAGTCTTGCCTAAGCTGCATCTCTCCCCAGCAGAACAATTTTTACCAAAAAGTAACCCCAAACCACCACTCTTCTGTTGCACTCTTCTTGTTGTAACGCGTTTTTCACAATTCTAGCTAACGCGTGTTCCATAATAATCAGATCCTTCTGCTTTGGGGCACTTCCAGTCAAAAGGAATTTTAATTCCAGATGTGGAAAAATTTTTTCCCCTAATTATGTTTCCCAGGATGCACTCACTCATCTTTAAAAAATCTTAAAAGAGGTGTGTCCTCTTTTTTGTTAGAGGTGCAGGGAATGTACCCCAACTGTTTCATGTTACATTACTGAGAATGATTCAAACTGGACCCCTAGCCATTTGAAAGCTGCGTTTATGTCAAAACCCCCAGCTTGTTCTGCCCCTATGGATACAGACTTGGAATATACATTTAGAATAGATCTATTTGTCCCTTTTTCATCCAGTAATTGTGAAGAGCTTTGACATCTTAAAGAAGGCAATAAATAGAAATATATTAAGATATATGGCTCATCGTTATGGGTCCAAAGCTCCCATTAAATCAAAGGCAAAAATAAAACTTCAATACTATTTTCCCCACTGGTGTATATACTGATTTCTCAGCATGTGGTCTGTGTATTCTGTTTTAAAAGGGAACTGAGTTTTTGCTGCAGTTGTAAGCAATTAAATAGTACTTGCCAGTCAGATGCTCTTTGTGAAATACCCAGCAGTCTTCCATAGATTGTAAATGGGTCCCTTGCCTTTTTGTTGGCTTGTTGAACTGTCTTGATGATATGGACACTTTTCACTTTATTACAAAAAAAATAAATCATAAGACAGAGCGGAAAGTTTCAGGTAAAAGTAGGAAGTATAGATAAAAATGAATCATTTCTTAAGAAAGGAAAAGGACTCTGACAAGACCACCTAAAGCTGATATTTATACTGCCTAATGCTACTCCTGTGCTACATGATTTAGTGTTCTGCATGCTTTAGACTATTTTGCAGTGCTTTGGTTCTTGGAGGATCACTACAGTCCTTTTGAAGTCAAGTCCTATTTTATATAAAAGGAGCATCCGTATGACAAGAAAAACACCGGATCTTTAAGACAAATGCTTTTATGCTTAGCCAGAAACCAAACCTTGAATTTTCTAATGTCATGATCAGAATCTTGTTTCAAGTTAAGCAAATTGCCTGAGGGAAGCTGTGATCACAAAATACATCTCTCTGCAGCAGCTGTGGCAAAGAAGCAGTCTGACAAAACACACTTTCATTCTTCATAGTTGAGAGCAATGAAGAGTAGTCCAGTTTGAAAAAAAAATTCTTTATAGAGACTCTCTGCATTGAGATAGTTCTATCCAGTGATGCCTGAACTAACTCTCCACCCACAAAGGTGTGTCAGAATGGTTCTTTACTTGCACTGATTCACTGTTCTGATTGAAAAAAAAAAAAAGGCTATGTAACAGCTGCTTCTTGGGTATCAAACTATTATCTTTAGAGCTGTGTCTGTAAACGTATAAGGTTGGTAAACAGATATTCTTGGTTACTGTTGTCAAAGCTGACATCTCAGTGATAAGATATAACCAGCCACAGCTCGAGGGGAAGATTAAAAAAGAAAATCTCTGGATACTAGTGATTGCCTTTTAAGTATTGAAATAAATATACAGATATTCTTCAGAATTGAGCCTGAAAGACAAAATACAATGATGGAAGAATGTTGACAGCCCTGTAAAATGTATTAATCTACCTCAGAAAATGTTGCCCCAAAGTAGCAGCAGAATATAGTGCTGAAAGTATAGCAATATCCAGAGGAAAACACTACCTGTGCTCCTACTCCCTTGACCAGTTGACCCAAGGCCCTGAAGTCTCCCTTGACAGCCCTTAGTTTTCTTTTTTCGAGATCGTCACTACCTACCTGGAAAATCAATAATGGATAATCATCTGTGGGCTGTATGAGGGTAGGAAGCTTCTTCACCACATCCTTAACTAGGGCCCCGGGGAGACTGCAAACTTCCCTTTGAAGTGGGTCAGGTCTGCATATTGGGCCTTCTGTTCCCTTCAGAATGGAGTCACCTATAACAATGACTCCTCTTTTTTTTTTTTGGTGGAAGATGTTTGGATACTGGGCTTAGGCTTCCTTAATCTTGGGAATAATTCCAAGCTAGATGATTCATCTTCCTTATTGGCTGGCTGCACTTGCAGGGTGTTACACCTGTTCTGCAAGGGCACATGGGAGGTTGGGGGGATAAATGAGGCAACACTCCTGCCACGCCGAGCAGGAACTTGTTGCCACTGCTCCCTGTCGAGGGGGTGGGAGGAGGTGGGCAAGGCAGGAGTTTGCTTGCTGCCTTGACCATGGACTTTTTGGTTTGTACTATGCCTATGTGTCTCCCAATGAACCTGCCTCAGGGATGGTCCAGGGGCCCCCTGTTCCTGGGTGGTTTGTGGCAGGTGCTCCTGTTCTTGTTTGAGTTTCAGAGAGGGAAGAGCCTGGCTTCACCAGTCAACCTCTTCCTCAACGTCCCTGATGCTCCTAAGCCTTTCCACTTCAGCTTGCAGTCTTTCAACCTCCCCTTGCAGCTGTGCTGCTCAGCTGAGCAGATCATCAACCTGCTCACACCCTCCACAGCTCCCTGCTACCAGGGAGAGGCTGAGGCATTCCTTGCAGTCTGTGACCTGAACCATCATGTTCTTCTGTGGGAGCTCTGTCTGAGTTCCCACCTCTATCCTGTCCGGTGTCAGGAGCACAGCCTTCATTTGCCACGTGGAGACCATTATTCTAGGACTATAGTATTGATTTATTGTAGGTGTTGGTTAGTAGTTTTTTTGTTTTGTTTTGTTTTATTTTAAGGTTATTTATTTATTTATTTTTATCTTATTATTCTATTCGGTTTTTTGCCCAGCCCCCACACACGTGCTGCTTTCCCCTAATGGTTATAGCTGCCTTGCGGCCTGCGATATGGTGGCGCTTCTGGTTTCACCACATTTAGATGTCCCGCGGCTTCCCAGCAATGCCCCTCGTCTGCATCACTCTCATGAGTGCTCCTGTGAGAGTTGTAGACTTTGCCACTACTCGTTGTCTCTCTGGGTCCCCCTGCGTTGAGGAAACCTACTGTTTAAAAGAAAAAAAAGCAGGCACCACGAAGCTGGTCAGTGCCGGAGCTGGACCCACTGCCTCACTGCCTGTGATATATTCCTTTTTTCTTGGTTACTATCATGGAGGCATTTTATGCTCCCTGTCCAAGCCAACCACGAGTGAATTGCTCCTGGTGCAGACAGGGAGAGAGACAGTAGTATTGTCCTTAAACCCAGAAGGTTCTCAAGGTCGGATACATTCACAACCACAGAAAAAAACCCAAAATTAAAACCAAAAAAACAACATCAAAACCAAAACTAAAACCAAAAAAACAAAAAACCAAAAAACAACAAAAAAAAAAAAACAAAAAACCAAAACCAAACCAACACTTTGCTGCTATATTTCTTATTGTCCTCCCATACCACTGATACCATGTGCTTCCATAAGGGGATAGAAATGTGGTCATGCCAGTAATAGTGGAAGTGCATTTGCATGGAAATGGGAGATGGCAGCTGGGGTTCCCACAGTCATGTCTGCATATTGTAAAATCATTAGATTCTAAAACATTCCTACCTGTATGTGAAGATTATGTCTATGGAAATTTATCACTTAATCTTGAGAAAGTATGTTGTATTTTTCTTCTTTTTGTGTATATCACAAGAACAACCAGCAGTCCTGTACAGTCCTCAGGGTTCCATCCAGATTTGTAGTTCAAAAAATGCAGTCTCCATTCTGCAGAACTCATACACCAGTACTAACTAGATGAAACACAGGGATAAAATAAATCCATAGGTGGAGAAGGGAGATTTAAGGTGACAGCACCAGGAGTGTATCTTTGCAACAGACAAAGGAAGCATGCTGTAGCTTGATGATTGATTGCACTTCATATAGAGTTTCACAGAGATGATAATTTCACATTGCCATTTTATGCCTTTGCTATATCAACATATTCTACATACAGTTGCACAGACATCTCAAGTAAAAATTACAGGCATGGGTATGTTTGAATAGCAATCAGTTATCACACTACTGAAGATAAAAAGTTCTCTTCTTGAATTTTGTAGGATTCATTAATTCTAAGACAGAAAAATGTTATTTTGGGCTTACTTCACAACTGAAATAATTTCTGAACTAATAGATTACAAAAAAAAATTCTTCTAATGCAAACAAGTTTTGAATCATCCTCTGGATTTTAAGGCATGGAAATACAATGACTGACAAAGGAATTTTGACAAAGCTCTCAGAGGACACACTTAGAACAGGATAGCTTCAAGAAATTTATTACCATTTTAGCTGCATTAGCTATCAGTAAGGCATTTTATTTTTAATCCCATGTCTTCCTCACCTTTGGCTGGCTTTTCCCAATGAAGCATGAAATATTCAAGGAAATCTACTACTTAAAAATGAGAAATCAATGGTTTTATAAAGCTATTCACCACGGTCAACCTAAAAGAGAAACAGAGAGTAATGTGAGATAAAAATATCAGTGTAGGTGCCTTAATTAGGCTCTTCATTCATTTGATGGAGCCTCCAGAGATCAATTTGTAACCTTTAGGTGCTCCAAATCATTCTGGGAATGTTGTGATTAATATATGAAAAATATAGGTTCCCTAATTCAGAAACTCCTATCACGTGTTTAAATTCTCTTCCCTGCACGCCCCCTTTTTTTCGTTGTTTGGGGTTTTTTTTTAAATTTGGTTTGGTTTGGGTTTTTTGTTTGTCTGTTTTTTGGGGGTTTGTTTTGTTTGGGTTTTTTAAGTGTTTTTCTCTCTTTGAGCTGGGAACATTAAAAAAAAAAAAAAGAATAATCAGTCTAATAAAATTTTAGGATAGCAAAGTAGCACAACCACCTTAATGGACTGTGAACTACAAAACTCTTGGTTCTCACAGGTGCATGGATTCATCAAGGAGTTTTGTTCACAGTGATTCCTCACTGTAACCTCTTTGTATAGAATGATTTGGCTTGTGTGTTCAAATAATAGTCACATATGGTTAACAGATACACAAAATAAATATAAATGTCAACAGGATTGTATCCTAATATTTTTTAAAGATAACTTCTGATAAATGCAGCTCTTTTTCAAACACACTGAGTCATGGACTTTGTTTTTTTGAAAAAGCTCATCGCTATAGTATATAACAATCTCTGTGAAGGTAGTTAGGAAGTAGGTTTTGACTTTTTTGCCTGCTTCGTTAAATTTCTCAGCTCTCCAGTTCCAGGTTGTGGTCATCTGAAAATCAAGCAAATGATATGGACTCCTTTGGGATAAACAAATTAGTTATTCTGATAAGTGAAGACACTTGAAAAGTATATGTTGCTTGTCTGAGCAAAAGATGACTGGCACTAGCTATGGTTTCTTACACAGGTGACCTAATTTCAGATTTATAATCCAGGTCTGGAAATCTATTTTGACTTCTCTTTTTACTACATTACTGGAACTATACAAAGCTGAGAATTGAGTAACATACATTTTCCAGCCTGTACTTCCCCTTTTCTTCCATGTTATCCTACCATTCTTGTAAAATCATAACATTCTGCAGTTATCTATATCTAACTTAGATAAACGTCTGCTTGGGAAGGTAAGTAGGTTCTGCAGGAAGTTTCACTAAACTATTACTTCAAAAATTGGGAAAAAAGCCTACTATGCTATACTAGTATAGAAGTATGTTTATATAAATTATAAATAAAACCAGAAACATACATATTTTGGGGGTGCATACTCAAAATTTTTTTACTTGATAGGGTTGCACAATCAAAAAGTTTTAGACACCACTGCATTAATGAATCTATGGCATTTACAAAACTATTGTAAGTTTTAGCCTTTGAAAATACAAAAAGTTACACGTACAGAAATCTCTTGTCTAAATTTTATGACCAGAATTAAAAATCATAATCAAATGCAAAAGACTAACCGAAATCAAGAAAGGGCATAAAAAAATCTGTGAACAGTTCCATAAATAAACACTCTCCATAATCATACATGTTGTAAAAATGATCTTCCTGACTGAAATCAGTGGCATTTAAATTCTTCCCGACTCCTTAGTAAATTCCATATTAGGAAAAAGGTTTGAGATAAGAAGGGTTAGAGATTAATACAATTTAATACAGCAGGGAGAAGAAGAGCCTCTTTGTATTGAAGACTCATCTCTTGCTAAATCTAGGTAAAACAAAAAAAAATTTATTTCCTGCTCAGCTTTAAAATATAAGCAGCTACATACATGGAGCAGTTATTTTTTATTATTTATTTGCCAGCCCTTGGCAGAAAAATTATGCTTGGGAATTTGAAACCCTTACACACCATTCACATATACCTAATAAATAATGACAGAGAACTGGGTAAGCCTAGTTGCTTACATGTCTGAATAATATTTACTTAACCAGAACATTTATGCATCACTTTTTTTTTTTTTTTTTCCCCCTGAGCTGAATGGTTTATATAATACAATTGCCACAGTCATTCTCTCAGCAGCACTGAAATCGCCCTTTAAGTGCCATCTGTGAGGCAGCCGAAAACTGGCTGATTCTATGCCTTTGTTGTCCCATGTGATGTTATGCATTAGTTAATAACTGAGAATTGAAGCACAGAGAAAGATGAATCTCTCTGATGTCATTCCTTTCATTGTATTTGAAGATCTGTGCCCCACCACCTACTAGGCTTTCCCTGACTGACCCGTGTTTACCTTCTGTTGGTGCCACTTCCCACTGTGTTATTGATGTGCTTTTCTGCCCAGGAAGCCGTCTTTCTCAATGCACGTTGTTAAGCTCAGGCCATGGGCACACACTGTTCTTTGTTGTACTGTATATGAGGAATGTTTTTGGAGGGGAGCACTGATGATATCAACGATTAGGAGTTAAAGTGTCTTCGAAGCCACAGACACAACATGCTGCATTGCGAACACACTGTATTGCAGGGATTAGACTTAAAACTATTCAGTTATGAGATACAAAAGGTCATTTTTCTCTCAGACTTAAGCGCAATTTATTCACATAACAGGAAACTACTTGCTTCTGAATACAGAGATCGTGCATGTTTTAGTTGCATTTTGATTTTCTTCTCTTATACTTCATAGTTTTTCTCCTGTACTGCATTCAAATCTGTACAGAAGAGGACTCAGTATTTAAAATCAGCAATATTATTAAAGCAACAAAGTACCTGTCTGTTGACCACCAAAGAAACCACATGTGGAGACAAGGAATTTGCCTTTCTGATTAGATTATTTTTTCTTTCTGTCTGAAGATATTTCCCAAACTGCAGTATATGCCTTCAAATACAAGTTAGGGAAAGAAGGGGGAAAAAAGAGGCACAAAAAGCTTTTTAGTTGGCAGAGGCCAAATAATGACAGTACAGTTTGGTAGATATATGCCAGAGCTGATCATGAATATTTTGGGATTCATTTGCAGAAGGGCTATTTTTCTTTTTCTTTTTCTTTTTCTTTTTTTTTTTTTTTTTTTGTTGTGGTAGTGGTGGTGTTTTCATTAAACCTCTAACGCTTGTTTATATTTCTGGGATAAATGTAATACTGGTAAACCAACTTACTCTGTTTTTATTATTGTCATTATCAATAAGGAAATCCATGAAAAGGTGGCTGTTCACTTATGAATAACAAATCTTGTAAAAATTATACCCTGAATAAGGTTTTTCCTTTCATTCTCTCTGTGCAGTTTATCTTCTAAACCAAATCAATTCTGACTATGTGTCTACAACAAGTGCCAATTAAGTATTCTGATCTCCGTTAACCTACCTAGGGAGGAAAAAAAAAGACTTCAAAACATGTGGCACTAGAGGTTTGATGAAACAAAATGATGAAATGATGACTAAGTATAATGAACCCTGTGTTTTAAAACATCTAGCCTTTAAAAAAAAGGAATATCTAGAAGGCTTCCTTTCCCAACTGGTACATCAAGTGAGTTGATATTAGGTCTCTGATGGCACTATTAATTTTCTTCTCTCCCCTGGAAGTGCAGTAGGTCTGTGCTATCTTTTTAGTTATATTCTTTATTGCATAAATGCTGGGTCTTCTTAGCAGAGAGAAAGTATTAATAAACATGTAGCTACACTGAGAGGACCAACTGCTGTTGACTACTGGACAGTGGGCATGCTAGACTGGGACAAACCATCAGGCCCTGTTGATGCTGAATGAAAGCATCTGTGATGTAAAACAGGAGGCATATTTGAAGAAAACAAAATATTTTTTATCTTTACTTACAACATTAATTGTGGTAGTAATTTAATCCTTACAGGAAAAATCCTGGCTTGTATCAGAAATAGTGTGGCCAGCGGAGATGGGAAGTGGTCATGACCCTGTGCTCATCACTGGTGGGGCCACACCTCAAGTACTGGGTTCAGTTCTGGGCCCCTCACCACAAGAAAGTCACTGAGTTGCTGAAGCGAGTTCAGAGAAGGGCAACCAAGCTGGTGAAGGGTCGGGAGAACAGTCCTGTGAGGAGAGGCTGAAGGAACTAGGATTGTTTAGTTTGGAGAAGAGGAGGCTGAGGGGAGACCTTATCACTCTCTACAACTACATGAAAGGAGGTTGTAGTGAGGTGGGTGTGACCTCTTCTCTCAAGTGAATAATGACAGGACTAGAGGAAATGGCCTGAAGTTGAACCAGGGGAGGTTAGATAGGTAGATATTAGAAAGAATTTCTTTACTAAAAGAGTAGTCATGCACTGGAACAGGCTCCAAGGGAGGTGATGGAGTCACCATCCTTGGAGGCATTCAAAAATCTTGTAGATGAGGCACTTCAGGATATGGTCTACTGGGATGGTGAGGGGATTTTTTTAGTGGTTTTTGGTGGTGATGGTGGCTTTTTTTGTTGATGGTTGGACACCGTGATCTTAGAGGTCTTTTCCAACCATAACAATTCTGTGATTCTGTGATTCTGTGATCTATGATTTTCGTACTTCCTTATGAAATTGTTCCTTAGATATTCAGAAAGAAATTCAATCAACCAAACACAAACCTGAACTTGACATGATTTTAACATTTCTATCACTTTTTTTTTAACTCTAAAATAATAAAGATGACTAGTAATAATAATATATTTTGATAATGTCTAATATGATCATCACATTTATCCTTAAAACAATAGGAAGCATTTTCCTCGGAAATCTTTTTATTGTATTTTTAACCTGTATATCATGAGTCTACAAAAAGCGGATGGTGAGTTGGGTGTGTTTAGGATATGGATGTTTTTCAATTACAGATTGATCAGGGAAATATCAAAATTTACTACTAACGATATGAAGTAGCCATCTTCTCATGTATACTATCTACATTCCATATAATGGCAACACTTCAAAAGAGAAGGTAGTGAACACCACTTTTCTGGTATTTATTACAATACCATTAATCACTAATGTTCTCTTTTGCTAGTCAATCAGTAGTAATACAGTTTCATCAAAACTTTGTTGTCATTTATTATGTGTCAATGTCATTTTTCACATACCTAATCAATGGTTTGTATTCAAATCCAAGAGTTTAAGGAGCAAAGAAATAGGTTTGGTATTTCCCTAACCGAAAGGTCTAAAGAAAAGTAATATTTCATATCTGACATTGCCTTTTTCTTTATTGATCACTCAGTAGAGCTGGAAAATATCACTGATGTCACTATTGCTTCTGTGCTTCCTGTTATATAAATGATGATATATTGCTCTGTTTGGAAATAAATACACAGGAACCAATATACTGAGAAGCGGCAAAAGTGCCATATCATTTCTAGTCATGTGTTTAATCTGTTTATAGACTAGTAATGCGTGGAATGTTATAAAGTCTACTTATTTATTAATTTTCTCTTTACACTTGAAAATATGTCACTAAATCAGAGCCAAATGCTTTAAACCAGAAACACTCCTAGCATCCTTAAAATAAAATTATATTTTCTTTCTTTTAGTCAAACCACTTAGCAATCTATGGGCCTGTTCAAAAGTCAGAGCCTGTCAAATTTTTCTCTAAGCAAGCAGTACCTTGTTGGCTTTTCTTAATTAGAAATGATGGATTAATTTCATTTGAAAAGAAATTAAAGGAAAACTGGACAACTGAGGGATTCTCAGCTAGATATACATAATGACTTACTTTTTACATGCCAATAAAGGCAATTTTAGATCTAATGAGCAATTTCAGTAATCATTTGCAACATGAACAAGCATGGCATTTGTAAATGTGATGATACAGTAAGTCAAACCCACTATGTGGCATTGTATCTCTAAAGACAGGTCATAAAAGCATGCAGCCTCCATTCATCAATACCCATGATAAACATACAATTACATTCTATATATTATTTGTAGAATAAAGATATTTATAAACATTTCTCTTCATCTGAGACTCAGCTGCAATGTACTTTAGACAGATCTTTCAAATGTGAGCAATGCATTATAGAAGATATGACTAATCTAGAGAATTTCCATTTGAAAGAGAAATGAGTAATAATTGGTTGGCCTAGATCCAAAGTCACAGTGGGGTTCAAAAAGCTTGTAAGTGCCCTCATAAAAATAGAAGCTGTATCAACCAATTGAATTTAATTATATGTGAAGGTGATGAGGGAGCTAAACAGCCTGTAATTGGAGTCCAATTACTCAGCTGGTCTTCCATAAAATTAATTCATCTGAAAGTTTGCCATTGTCCCATGCTCGAGGCCTGCTGCTGGTTTAATTAGTTAATACTGAGGAATCTTGAAACATTACATTATTTTGTCTTTATTGCCAATTATGGGTTAAGGAAAATTGTATATAAAATATTAACATCTGCTTCCAGCACAACTTGGAGAGGGCAAAGGCAAAATACCTTAACGTCTTCAAACACAGGGAAAAATCTTATTGCTTGTCATGGCTTATCAAATTAAAAATCCACTTGCAAAACATAATTTGAAGGAGGTGTAATAAAAATATGAAGTGTAAGAGTTCATATAGCAGATTCTTGTAGGAACAGGTTAACTGTGCAAGAGAGTTTAAAAATCACTTGGATCCAGAAGGAAGCCAGAGAGGACAACCGCTTGGATCACTGATCCTTTTACTCAGTTGCAGCATTCTTACTGTCCCTAATAACTATGGCAGTGAGTGCAATAGCATTCTCTGTCTTCCTCCACTATGAACAATATACCATTTACTTCTAAATGTTAACATTAAATAACAGTATTTTATTCTGAAGAATGTTTTTTTGGAAAGGTTTACTCACTCAAAAGCCAACACCTACTAAAATTTATTCAAGTAATTATTGTCTCTATTTTTCATATAAAACCTGCATAATCCACTTGAAAATAAATGGAAAGGAGACAGGAAGTACCTGTAGTTAACTTAAACGAAAAAACAAAAACATTTCAGTTCTTCTGGTTTGCTTCAAAACTGTCTGCAGACACAGCAAGCATTTATACAGTTTTAACAGATTTCAGATCATCAACTCATATATGGGCTGATTCCTTTTATTCTTATGGAAATTTCAGAAATAACCACAGAAAACAAAAGTATTATGTAGTCTAAAGTGCACAGTATGTGATACATGTCTCCAAAACCTTTTTTGAACCTGAGATGGTGAAAAAGAAAAAAAATATTGATGAGTTCCAAGAAAGGTATGCATTTATTTCTGTAAATACTCATGAATATCTACAGAGCATTAATTACAATGTAAGAACTAGGAAAAAAGATCCAACTTCGAAAGCTCTGGGAAGTGTGTATTAACAATGGGCTTCTTTTTAAAAAAAAATAAAAATGTAGGAGTCAAAATTTAAAGAGAATCCATTTTGTGAATACTGCAGAATGGCTTTAAATATCTTTGTAAATACTTATACACACTACCTTTGTATATTTCTAAAGCTTTCTCAGTCATACAATAAATAATTCTACCATAGTACTATTGAACATATGTAACACAAATTTTCATTACATTTTTCTATATCTGTTCCAGAAATAGAATTACTGAAGCCAGTTGCATATTAAACTCCTTTTATTCAATCAAGAATGTCAAGGTAAATCTATAGTTATCAGAGTAACATTAAAGTCAGACTTTAAACCAAAATATACTCTGCATTTCAGAAACTGTGAGAAAGAAGCTAATCTCCTAAGGGCTAGATTTCACTATGCCTCAGAAAGGTAAAAAAAAAAAATCCAAAAAAAGCTCTGTGCAAAACCAAGTCAGAAACTGAGGAACTTCATCTAACTTTTAAAGAAAAATAAATACAAGGCTTCATTTCCTAAACTTAAGGAGGAAACTACTGGAGTCTTAAACATTCTTTTAAACCATAGAGATACATTAAGTTTCTTTGATAAATCTGAACTATTTCTATGCTCTGCCAGCTCTGTAAAACATAAAAAAACCCCAAACCCAAAACCAAAAAACAGCAACAAAAAACCCCCACCAAAACGAAACAAAAGACAGTTGTTGAACAGTATAGTCAGGAAGGCAAGGAAATTACTCTGGTTAATGCCTATGGGCTTCCTGACACAGAAGAGTCTGCAGTGCTATAATAAACACTATTAGAAATGATCTAAAGAGATTTGGTAAACAGATTTTTAAATAGAATTCACCATATATAACCAACATATAGTATTACACCATCATTGGCCATAGTAGGCTAAACAGTGGATGATTTATATGACTCAGTTTCTGTGCTTTCCCTTCCACTCATGAGAAGGGCACAGAGACCAGAGCAGCACATGGGAAGTGAACAGTTGCTGAGGGGCTATGGACACTGGAGAGGAGGTACTCAAGTACTCCCTATTGAGCAGAAATGGCAGAACATGACCATTAAAAATGCCAGCATTCACTAATAGGAGGAAACACAAGTGCTCACATTGACCTTTCAGTACTAGTTTGAGTGCCTGCCATTCAGATAGGGAAACTCAATTGCCATACAAAAAATGGGAGCATTTCTCATTTAGAACAGCCAGAGTTTCTGCTGAGTTAAAGGGATGTATCCTACAGATAAATTATGTCAGTGTATTATCTCTCCTTTTTGATTCTACGTTTGCTTCTTAAAAAATGTGTCCAAAATATAAACCACATGTAATGTAAGAATATTTCCTTTCCTTGAGATGAAAATAGTTGAGCAAAAAGTAAAGCTGATTTTGATTTAGCTATATGCAAGTAGTGAGCTTTATCCCATTCATTGTATTTATTAGCTGTATATATTCTGTTTCTTATTCGTAGCTGGGTAAATATGTAAAAAGAAAATCTATGACACTTCTACAAACTACTATTGGCAGTAGACAGTGGGCAAATTAATTTCAGTCATTTATAGATACCAACCCTATAAAAAACAAACACTTCTGTGGGCTTTGGAATTACTGAAATCAGGGGGAACAGGGAGTGTTATGGGTCTGTATCTTATGCATGACTGGTTTGCAGATTTGGATTCAAGTTTTTCTCTGAATTGAGGCATTTTCCTTTACAGATTCTTTGAAGCCTAATTATCTAGTATTCCACGCAATTTTTAACACGTTGCTTCTTTTTCCCTTCTGCATACCTTCTTGAAATTTCACTGAACTTAATTATTCTCTCCCCTTTGAATTTTTTTTTTGTTTTGTTTGTTTTTTGTTTGTTTGTTTAAAAGCTGTTGGTTGGACAGCAATGAAACTGCACACATGTAGTTATTTGGCATAAAGGATTAAGCCTTGCTAACCTTTAGTTTCATTTTTTCCTGTAAATAGTGAGAAATTAAAAATATATAAATTAGAAAATCATGGTATAAAGCCTCATTTCACATGATATGTTTACTGACCCGAATCTTATGCCTTCACCTTTCTTGATAAGATACAGGAGTGGAAGACAAAAGCTATGTATGGTAAGGTTCTGCTGATATCAGTGATTGGACTTAGTCTGACTCAATACTCACAGATTCAACACTAGAACAGCATTAAGTTGTTTCAAAAATTTCATACTGAAGACTTTAGCTGCTGCATTCACTATCCCCGGAACAGACACTGCCATCAGTATAACAGATGTAAACAACTGATTTGTTATTGAATTTCTAGCTATAAATAGTTGTTCAGATATCAGCTCAAACTATAGAAGTAGTGCTGTTATAGTACTGCTTTCAAGATAATTAGCCTAGTTCTACTCTCTGAAGCCAAACTCATGCTTTAACATGATCCTGTTAAATGTCACAAGATGGCTGTATCCACACTATATTCTGCATTTCTCCTTTTTTTTTTTTTCCCTTGTTTAAATGTATGCACAAGGTAATATACTGCAACTTTCAGATTTTTCAAAATTATTTCAGCTATATGTTTTTGTTCCTATACCTCGCTCCACCTTTCAATATTGCTGCTCACTTTTCTGTTATACACACTGTATTTGAAAATCTTGCAGTCATACATTTGCCTATATAGGACGTAGAATCAAAATGATGATCAGAGTATATAATATTACAAATATCACAGATTGTCAGGGCTGAAAGAAACAAGTAATTCATTTAACTGAAATGAAAATTTTAACCAGAAGTTGTTTGGTTAGCAAAGCATTCTCAGGTATTCCTCCACTTAAAAAAATGTGTTATAATGTGGATTCTTGATGAATGTGGTATCTGTTGGGTTTTTTCAAGCCAACAGCACTAAAACTTCATAGTTTTCTAAACATCAGAGAGAAAAACTTCTTAGCACAGACAATGTCATCTCAGATGTAGTGCCTTCTATGAAAATGCTAACCCAGGTTTTTTTCTGAAAGACTCAGTTTTCATAAGGGAAAAAACATGTAACACAAACTCTCACAATCTCAGCTGTACAGTTACAGCCACCCATCCATGCTGTGTGCTCAGAGTCCCATGGGCACAGGGAACTGGGGTGAGTAAGGGCAACACTTTGAGCAGACAGCAGCAATGAGGTGTTCAGGTACCACTTTTGCTGCCTTCACTCTGAATTGCTATGTTACTGATGTTTTCTCATCTTCCCCTGATTATGTAACAGTGTCAATCTCTTCTAGGTTTTCACTGTGCTTCTTCAGCAATGGTGCTGCCTTTATCTCACAGCAATGTTAACAGAGAGGGCCATGAGGATAGCATCAGTGCAAAGATGGGTGGGAAGGAATTAGAAGATGACAGGGCAATGGCAAAGAGGTGGAGACAGACGAAGGAAGAGGTAGATGAATATGGCTGTCTAACAGTCACTCTGCTAAAGTATAAACTCCAGTTCAGTTAGGCATTAATCTAGGCAAACCCTGTGATTTACATTATGCAGGAAGTCAAACTGTATGATTAAAATAGTCCCTTCTGAACTTCTTGTCAACAAACCTATCAAGTAAACATTTTTTTTTTTCTTAATTACACATAGAATATATTGTAATTTATTTTCAAATACTTTATTAAGGTGCATTTCATAGTTCCTGTAATCTTAGTGGGCAAATGAGAAATGCTTCATGGAATATAATCCAAAGGACCACCCAGTCAAAGCACAGGAAAGACATAGGTGAAAGCTTGCAGCAAGATATGGGCCACCATCTTCTTGGAAGCCACTTGAAAGTCAGATGAAAGTCACTTAGTACTATCATTAGTACACTATGGACACTTCAGACCACTAAAATATAGTGAAGTATGAGGAGTTCAGAGTGCTAGCACAGCTTATTCTGCAATATTCAGGGCTGCAGAACAATGCTGGAAGAACTGCTTCTGTTTTTCTTTTTGATGGGTTTTTTTTAAAACCATGATAGATTTGTTTTGATGCAAAACATTGTTTTCAACATTTTGACAATTTCAAGAACTAAATTCCTTTCACTTCAAGTTAAAATCTTTGATTCAGAATGAGCTGTTTTCCTTAGATTATGGACATTGAACTGGGATATGAAAAAAACCTGTAAAGTCACAAAAAATTGCAAATCATAAAAGATCCTATTAAAAATGTTGTAACAAAGTATTTCATTTTCTTCACTGCCTTCCTTGAATAAATAATTTGTTTAAATCAAAAAGACAATTGTGAAATATTTCTGTCACTATACTTGTATTTTTCACTGAAAACAACAGTAGGGATGAAAGTGATCTTGTACAGTGTCCTCTGACTGAACCCAAGCACTCATGAGAAAGAAACTACCGTTCTGTCTTGTGGAGTTTTTTAGGTGTCTTTCTCTTAGTGAAGGAAGAGTTTCATCCAAGTAAGTAACGTAACTTGACAACTTCACTTATGAGCACAAAAAGTCAGGCTGACACTTCCGTTAAAGAAAGTAAATAATTACTTTTACAGAAGAAAAATAATTGTTAAGGAAAAAGTGGGATCTTCGTATTGACATTTTCACATTATTAAAATCTATAGTCTTAGAAGAAGTCAGCAAACAAGCTGTACTTAAACAAAATTACCTGCTCTTTGCAAGACTGGCACATAAAGGAGCGGCAATGCATGAAGACAAACTTATTTTCATTTCATTTTAATGACCTTCAATATTTGCAGACCACTTTAGAAATGAAAAATGGTCAGTCTAATTTCTACATTGGGTGTGTGTTCTCCATCTCATCAATATTTCATCTGTACATGCATCATTCAGGTGGCTTTTCAAGGGCTGCTGACTGACTCCAAAAAACACTGTAGGTGAGAGCCATCATAGTGAAATGGGAAGGAAATACTGCCTATGTACTTTGGGGCTACAGAGCCAAATCTCTGAATAGATTTCTACTTAGATGCACATATGTATCTATGTTACATGCCATGGGACTGCAAACCTTGCCAAACATGTCAATACCTCAAGGTAAAGAAAGACCAATGTGTTTTACCACTCCCTTCATAAGTTCACGCTCCACCTGACCCCTATTGCGCTCTTTGTGACCGCAGTGGTCTCACAGGTGACAGTGTATCTTTCTGAACTAGAAAAGCTGTGTTCACATACAGGGAAATATCCTTTAATCTTATGTGGAATTTTTCATATAAAATTTTGTTGGACAAAAATGTTGGCAAAAGGCAATACTGGTTTTTTCCCTCTGTTTAAACAAAGGATCAGTCTCTTGGGCAGGACTAAAATATCACTTCTTATAATTTATACTGTTACCATATTTAACTTGGCTAGTGATTGTCATTGTCTATTCATTAAAGAGAAATTATTGAGGATACAGATCTGAAGCACTTCTACCTGCAAAAATGACTAGCTCACAAAATGTTAGTGAAAAAAAATGTCTCCCTATAAAGCTTTAAAATCATAGGCATTATTTTTAACAAGATAAACTATTTGATGGAAAAGGGGAAAAAAAACATAAAAGTAGGTAGGCATGTCATGAGTTAATAGAAACTGCAACAGGAAAAAAGTCAGACGTAGCTGCTGTCACTGCATAAGATTTGTGATAAAATAAATAACATAAAATGATTTTCCACATAATACTATGAAAACTTTTGTTTAACATTTCAAACAACATTTCTGTTTGACATTCCACCTGATAGTTACGTTCCTCAAGTAAGCTATTATGTAAAGAAAAAAAAATTACCTTATTTCCCATTCTATGGTTACACAAGAAATAGTCTTCTATCCCACTCACATCCCAAAGCTATACCACTTTTCCTCCGGTTTCCACAATCCAAGCACAACTGTGGCTTCTAAAAGTGTATAACTTTCCCTCCTTAGTTTATATGACTGAACCTGGAATAGAATTAAAACAAATTAAAGAAATCTAAAAAGCAAAAAAAAAATCTGCAAGGAAAACCAGTATCCTTAATCATTATATAGTCTCTAAAAGTCATGTTTCATACAGTGACTCTTTGATACACATAAACTGGGAATCTTTCCTCTCCTAAAATACTGAAATGCTTAAGGCCTACCCTGAACTTTTCAGCTCCTGTGTGTGCCTCTTTGATGAGGCTGTGCATCTGCTGCTGAGCTTCAGCAAGAACATCTCTGCCCTTCCAGCCTTCAGATAACTCAGGCACATCTGACTTGGAACTGCTTTGAACCAGAATTTTTGCAAATGAATTTTTTGATCACCAGCTGTTTCTCCCTGCAAGTCCTGCTTCATCCTTTACATGCAGAAATCCTACACTAACTCTCACACACACAGACGTATATATATATACATATACAAATATTTTGCTTTTAAGCTAAAGAGCAGGATCTTTTATTTGCATAGATTTAATGTATAAAAAAATTGAGATTAAAAAAAAATCCCTCAAAAAAACCACCAACCAACCAAATTAAAAAAAAAAAACAACAAAAAATAAATTAAAAAACCCAACAACACAAAATAAACAAACAAAACAAAAACAAAAGCCAAAACCTACAACAAAAACAACAACAAAGCAACAAACAACCCCCAAAAAAACACAAAATAGGTAGAATGGCAATATTTTGGTAATGGCAGGAAAATTAAAATTTTCGAAATTATAGCTCTGGCTATGAAGGCAAGCAACGAGCTCAGATGACACAAAATCAGAGGACCTCTCCTGTCTAGATTGCAATTACCAATACTAGCATATACACATCTCTCTTTTTACCATTACCAAATCTGTTTAATGATGTCTTCTAAATCTTTCTTCACATGAGTACCCTTAGGAAAATACTATAATCAGTAATATGAATCATACATGGTTTTGGTGGTCTGAGAGCAAATACGTGGAGTCTAATCATTATAGGATTTACTAAAAATTGAATCTTTCCTTTAGATTATTTAAAAAATTTTAGCAATACTATGTACAAAAACATAGTCCTGCCAACTCTTTTCTTGTTCACTTAAGAAATCTCTGGAAATATTGCTATTAATTTAAGCTTTTCTTACCTAGCTTCTCCTTACAGAAGAAAGCTTGCGCATGAATAACTGTCACATAAACTCATACGAGAACAAGTTCTATATAATGAAATCCATTACAGTAATATAAATGTGATCTATGAAATAGACACATGTCCATATTCTAATAAATAGCCTCATCGCCTGGAAATTTATATAGTAAATACTATGGTATGCAATTTTATATACACTAACAATTTGAGCAATATATTTGCAATTCCTGAGAGCTGAAAACTGTTCTGGTAAGAATAAAATAATAATAGTGCATAGAAATGTAGCATGATACTATAAAAGCTGAAAATCACTGTAAATACATTGGATATATTACAGGCAAAGAGTTGGAGAACAAGTTTTAAAAAAAGTAACAGCAGGCACATAGACAAAAGCAGCTGTGGTTTATTCCTTCTCTGAACTCATAAAGTTTCACACTTAACTACCCAATACCCCTCCATTCCATACTTCCATTAAGATATTTAATTTCGATGACATTTCATAAAAGCAGATGGTAAGTCAAGAAGTATTTTATGACAATGGCTTGCAACTAAGTGGTGGTCTCTAGGCTTCCAAGTGGCCCACACAACTACTTCTGTCATAACAGCGAAGCATCTGTCATTCAACAATCAGTGACACTTACTGTTTGTTGTAGACTGGGACTGGTTCAGAGTTTCCAGTGTATTTTCTAACCCTCTGCAGTAAAACAGAACAAAACAAAACAAAACAAAACAAAGCACATTTCTGTACAGCTGCTCCATATAGTTTTTGAGTAAATCTAACCACAATCAATCAAGGTAACATGATAAATAAGAAAGCTGAAATAAAGCTTATAGAAAAACTTTGATCTGTGCCATGAATTTAAGAGATTATAAATGGAAAAATTGAAGGGAATAGGACTATTTTTTTCTTAATATCTAGTTACAGAATGTGAGGTTTGAGTTAGAAAGCTTTATTTCCTAGATCTATGAAAGATTACTCCCTCTAGAAAATAAATAGTAAAAATGTACTCAAAAAAAAAAAAAATCAAAATCCATGTAATTTTAAACAAAATTACTGCTCTGTGGTATGAAAGTAAGGTTATTTTCACCTTGTTTTCCTGAGATTGACTTGTGAGAGGTGAAAAAACCCTGCAGTTTTGCAATGAAAATATATATTTTGTCTTCTATAGGAATGCATACAAGGATTGTATAACTTAAAATTAAATTTTGAAAGAGAAAACAAAAGAAAAAAAAAAAAAGAGTGAAGGGGTGTGTGTGTGTGTGTGTGATAGTTTGAGAGCATGCCGTTATTCCCAACTAAATACTAAACTGATTTGGCTTCCTGTTAAAAAGACCTACATATGTAGTTCAATCAGTCTGTTATGAGTACGTGCATAAGATTATGTAAAAACTTTGAAACCATTAAGCTGTTCCACCTTTTTTTTTTTTTTCCTCTTCTTTTTCTCTGCTTATTCTTTTTATGCTGGAACAAGAAAGTGGAGCAAATAAATTAATCAAACCCCCCCCCAAAAAAATCAACTCAGAAACAGAATAAAATTTACTGTGAAAAAAATTCAGATATACCTCTGCTAATTTCTATTCTGTCTCTCCTCCTCATACTCTTTTTTTTTTTTAATAGAAGCTCTACACTTTTCCTAGAAATGCACATATTCTGTTTATAGTAGCAGAACATATTAATATCACTTCATTAAACATAAAAGAGTGTATTTTTAAATCATGATTCTGTTTATGATCTAATTACATTCCCTATTACATTAAACGGAGGCTGCTAATGTATAATATCCAACTTTGTTCCCCATGGCTTCTGACAAACAAAATCACTACTGTATTCACATTAAAAAAAAGAAACAAGCACATTATTTTCAGTGTTGCCACATTATGAATTGCAACAGTCCCCTGGTGGTCTTCAAACAACATTAACAAGAGAGCATTCAAATAATAAAGCAAAAGGAAGAAATAGAAAAGGTATTTTATAACCCAGGATAATGTTTTACCCACGTTCTTTACATACTTTCTTCAGCTTTACTGTTAAATGGAAACTTCACCAAAGGTCTCTGGGTGACAGTGTAAACTCATGAAAACGTTTACATAAACATTCTAAAAGATGATGATGAACCTATATATTTCTAGTTTTTTAATTCCAGCAGAGTTGACATAGTGTCTAGTAGAAACCCTATATATTTCCTACATTTTGCTTTCTTAAGCTTATGTATTCATGAAGATATTATATTTTTCTAATATGAGTGCATCTGAGAATTTTTTGCTGTGATGCAAATTAATTTCCTTAAAATAGCCAGAGTACGAATTATCTAATCAGTTTCTTGAGATACAGAAGAACATCCAGAAATGAAGCTGAGTATCTTTAAAATAATAAAGGCTTGAAAAAGCCAAAGTCTGTACAAGCTTCTGCATTAACCTCCATCAAGAAAAACCCACACGTTGTTTTACCGTAAATTATTTCAAGGCAGAAATATGTTCTGGTTAATTGGATTTCCATTTATATTAAAGTGTTCAAAAATCTTTTTTCTATGAGGCATTTAGTACTATTTTCTCTACAAATATCCAGTCCTTGTCAGTCAGTGTTATGGTACAGCACAAAGGCAAGCATTGCTCCAGTGTCATTTTCATTTACATTTCTCGTGCAAAATTTCTGATACTCAGCTTTCGAAAGCTTAATGATTATTTATATGAACCCAGGAAACTGGAAGAACAGACAGACCTTTTGAAGCTGAAAGATGATTTGGGGCACACTATCATTCGTACCGTGGCTTTGTTATCTTTATTATCTTGTTCTCCCTCTTGTGGCCTCGGATAGTAAGAGCTTTCCAAATATTGCTTCGACACATAGCACGGCTGCTGCTCCTGTAGTAACTGGGGCTAAAAACAAGACTTTGAGGTAAGGTGCCATAGGATTCAGCTGCTGGCTTGGCACTGAAGGGCCGTCTCTGTGGTGTACTTCCCTCCACCTGAGAGAGACATGGGGGTAGTAGCGACAGTGGGGTCAGAAGTAAAGCCACTTTTGCAATACTTCACCATCAGCCTTGCTATCTTCACTAACACCTAAAGATCTTTGAGGTAATTTCAAGGCAGAGTTGCCCACTTCAGTTGCACAAACCAATTCACTTCTGTGCTCTGTACAGTAATAACAACAAAAACTAAACAGAATTAAAGTGTTTCTTTTCAGCCCTATGAAATAAGTATTTTGATATTCAGACTTTAAGGCCGCCAATTGGTGGCTATAAATATTGTACTGCATTCAAAGTTCTGTATATACCATCTGGTGACCATGTGATTAGCGTGTCTATGGGGCAAAAGAAGAAGGGGGAGTCTTGTCATGCCCTTATTTATTTTCTGTGCTCAACTATGCACTCATTTAAAACCTAGCCATATGCTAGAACATCTGTTATAGGTAGATTTTTTATTTTGGTAAATTTTCTTTTTTAAAATTGAGTCGATTTTGCCCTTTAGAAGCCTGTACTCTGAACAGTACTTCAGAATGACATTCACTGCAGACCAAATTATGATTTTATTAGGAGATACAGTGTCTAGTTTGATCAAACAACAAAATTCTGATTTGGAAATAAATTAGTATCTTAAGATTTATAGTACCAAAACAGCAAAATTGTCTTTTATTTTCACTTGAATTCACCAAAGATATAATTAATTTAAACAGTCTGTGTGCATATTTCTACACAGAGGTTTTCAAGTAGATTTTTATTTTCTTCAGTATCCTAGTATAAGAAGAAACCTTCTTTCCCTTAATGGAAAGAGATACCACTCAACGGTTTTAAATGTGAATAGCAAATTCTGTGGTTTATTGGCCCAGAGCTCATATAGGCATAATCATCATTTAGTTTACAGAATACTGCTCAAGGCATTCTTGTGCGAGTAGTATGCCAGTATGCCATTGGGAATGAAACCAAGAATACATCAGGTTTTGCAGTTTTTTATCATACCTTAGAAAGAGAAGGTTAAGCTAAAATTGTCTCTGTAAGAATAATAAAAGTATACTAAAAATACTCGCATTTTTAGCCATACTTTCTGTTTAAAAAAAAAATGAGTTATTTCTGCTGTCTTAAAATAACCAGTGGAGTCAACAGGAACTTCATTTATTGATACTGCAGGATCAACTTCCAGTTTCACTGCTCCAACTTTTTTCAGGAGCATTTTTATTCTTTTGCCAATTGAACTAAGCATAAACTATAACATTAGGATATTAAGAGGACTGCAGAAGCTGTGAAAGTTTCCTATTTCAGAGCATATCAATCACTTTCAAATACTATAACATCCTACTCCTGCTAGTCTTCTCTACCCCAAACAGCTTCTATGGGAACACATTATTTTCTTTTGCACTACTCAGTAGGACAATGCTGTCTTACTGAACTTTTCCCCTTTCCAGAACTCCACAATTATTCGGACCGACACATCCATGTCACTGTCACTGTGTTATCCTACTTTCCAGAATTAATTTCATGCACCAGATCACATGATGAACCTGGGCTGTGCCACTTCTCAATATTTATGTTAGGTCAAGGTGGCAGAGTTTAATCTTGCAAAGCTAGCTCAAAAGGCCATACCAGCTGCTATGTCCAAGTAAATCAGATAACAGCAATAGATCTAAAGAGTGAATGAGACAGAAGTAAGTGAGATTATTGCATCTGTTTAAATCCTGCATCCCTTACAACCATTTTGAAAGCACATATTTGTTACAGACTGAACAAAAATAATGTTAAAACATAATTAAAAGCAGCCTATAATGTCATTCAATTAATTTTTTCTTTCCTTTTTTTTTTAATAATTGTGGTTTTAAAAAAAAGTATTGTTTGTCAGGGACCTAAGAGCAGCTGGTAAGAAGTTCAAATGCAGGTCAGCATGCAGCCTGAGCTAAGATTTCTGCATCTTTAGCCTAAATTAAAAGAACATTAAAAATCAATGTACTGTGATATGAAATGGCAGTTCTGAGCCTGGTACACAAGCAATGTGTAGAAATAAGGACAGGGTGTTGTCTTACAGTGCTGATGCATTCTGAAAGCACTGGTAAAACCTTGGGAAAATTAAAACAAGAAATTTTCTTTTTTTTTTTTTCCTTTTTTTTTTTTTTTCATTTAAAGAAATATAATAGCAAAATTGTATGAGGACTGTAGAATACTCTTGTTCACAACCCTTCACATAAATTATGAAAGTTTATTTATTTTCAAAGTGAATTCAGTCTGGTAACTACTGGACTTCGTAAAAATCGAGATTAGAGCAATAATTCCCAGTAAGAACAGATCCTGCATACCAATTATTATTGTTCTGTCTCGTCCTTAAACACAGAACCATGAATTGTATCTCTGCTTTGGTGGCTTGAACAGTGTACTGTACTAGATACAGGCTGAAAGAGGTATTTACTGCCCTAACACTTACCACCTGTCAGCATCCATAAATACACCAACTGACACCATTTTCAAGACATTTCAAGTGAAGCAGGATAGAAAGAATAACATTATGAGAAGATAAAATCCACATTCTCATGGGCTGGTAGGACTAAATTTCTTAACAAGAATGAGAATTTGCGTATTTCTAATCTGCATTTGCATCTTGAACCTGTTTCAGAACTGATCTAGAAGGGTAAAAATGAAATGGAAGCTCTGGTGCAAGATAAGAACTGATTCAAGACAGGAATTGAGTATGAATTATTTTCCATTGACTTTATTAACTGATAGAAAATTAGATCTCAAACTTTTTTGTCTTGAAAGACATCTGCTTCTATCTGAAATAAATAGAAATTTAAAAAAAAAAATACATTGTAAATGATACTGCTATGTTTCTTTATATTTATGGCTTGACTAAAGTGCCTTTGTACCTCTCAGATGATCCATCATCAGGAACATATCATAGAAACCATGAAGTTTTCCATATTGCACTGTATTTTCTTTCTTGAAGAGGGAGATGGCATCCCGTGGTTGATTTCCTAACTGAATACCAGATAATGAGGCTTCTAAAAAGTTCTTTCTGACGGCCAAAACTCATTATTTTCAATTTAAAATTCTTCATTAAAAATAATCAGGTTTTCTGGTGAAAAAAATAATATACTTGTAACATCCACTTTTGCAAATATTTCCCTGAGGGGAAAAACAAATCTTTATGTTACAGAAAACTCTGTTATGAGTATGAAGCATTCATGGCATTCCTAAGAGACAGCTGAATGAATGCTTATGAAGGGCTGTAAAGCAGTAGTAGCTAATTCTAACTGAACATTGTTAAGCTTGGAGAGGAACATTCAAAGTGGTTTCACTGTTCTACCAAACTCACACAGCAGAGCTATGTCTGGTTGACGAACATTCTGGCAGATGAACAGCAAGGGTTGAAGCTGTGAAGCAGACAGCTCCTAACAGGGGAAAAGGCAAACTTTTCTTGAAAAAATTCTGATGTATGTTCATCAGAAAAGTTGTTGGGTTTTTTTTGTTTTTTTTTTTTTACATAGTGCTGGCCCAATATTGATGTTGGGTATAAAATCTACATTTAAATAAGTGAAAGTTTGTCACCTCTGAACTATCTTAGAAAATATGATGCAAGAGCTGCAGTCTCTCACTTGGCACCAGATTTCTTTTACAATTTACAATCACTAATAATATACATTAAAAAATAAAAAATAAATATATATATTTATCTCACTTTTGAATATAATGAGATGCCATAAGACAACAAGAATTTCTGAACAAAAGCCTCAGTTATTAAGGTAAAAGACAAACTCATATTAAACATTAAATGTAAAATTATGTGTTGAATCAGCTAGAGAAAAAGCAAGACTTGAAGCAAATAGTCTAACTCACCCTTCCGTAGTCGGTGGATTTAGGTTACCAGGTAATTAAGGTGACCATGGGTTACCCTTTTCTTTCTTAGTTTTCTTATCTATAAAACATCTGCTTCATCATCAGAGTGATGGTACACATAGTCCTTTTGTACACACAGTCCTTTTGTACACACAACAAACATTTGAGACTTCTGGGTCTATAGATGCCAAGAACTATCACCAATTTTGTATGATGGCTTCAACATTAGTTATAGACAAATGTCACTATATCCTTTTCTTTAACTGTAAGTAGAAAATATAAGTATTAGAAAGTGTTAAGTTGTAGCTAGAAAGATGATCAGAAACAGATAACATATGTACCTTTGCAGTGTATATACATGTCAGATGAGCATGAAATCTAGAATTTTTTCCTGACTGATCTTATGTACCTAAGACATTTTGAAAAAAAATCTCTGTATAAGTATCTATTTGTGAGACTTTAAAAATCTTTCTTCTCCCATTCTAATTATAAAATGAATTGTCTGGCATGTGTCCTGATTCTAATTAAGAATTAATTCATAATTTCCAGCCTGAAATATTGAGGGGGAATTATACAGTCAAATATGTTAGGTAAAAATACTGTTTGAATATCCAAGCTGAAAATGAAAGAATGGGAAAAAACATGTGTCAGAAAAAAAGAGTCATCTCTCTGATGGGCAAAACTAGCTCAAGTCAGCCACCGCATAAAAGGCAGACAACAGCTCATTTAAAAGGCCCACCAGAATCCTCTGCATGGACCTTGGCAAGTACATGAGATATCATGGAAATAAAGTGGAAACCTGACCATTCCTTATTGGCAGACTGCATAAGTGTGGCATTACCACAGGAGAATTATATCTTATTTTTGCCTTTGCTCCCCACCCCTTACTGTATTTTTCCTTTTTTTTTTTTTTTATTTGTCAATTTCTGGTTTTAAAGCATGAAGTTCATGGCCATATATTGCTACATAGCACTAACAAAGGGAGGTATAGGCCAGCTCCCTAAACCTGGACATCTCCAGAAATTCTGCTGCAGTTCCTTTTCATACAAGCCAGCTGCATGTAACGTCCATCACAGTAACAGCCCTCACACTCCTCCTCAGGTACAGCTTGTATGTTCCAAAAAGCCCCTAATAAGTATCAGATACTATACTACATCCTAGGAAACTCTTTACAGTGAAAGTGCTGACCATTAATTGGAACAGCAACAGGAACTACAGCATGACTGCCTTGAGAACTGGAGAATCATCAGTGGCTCAGCTGTAATAACCAGATTAAAGTGAAGTGGCGTGAAGATAGCATGAAAACCTGGGGTAAATATAATAAAATAGTAAATGCATTTTTCCACATCTTAGATAACACTGTTTCTACTTTCTTCTCATTTCCACAGTATTTTCAGTGGGTGAACCTCTTGTTTCCACATCGCTTCCCTCTTTGATTGGGTGGGTTAGGTGGTAGTAAACAACCAGGAGCATATTCATCTTTTATGGCAAGAATTCCTAGCTCAAGTATTTTTTCTTAACATCATCTGTATTGATGTCTGGGTTTTTTTTTTAAATCATTTGTATTTCTTGAATTTCATGCTCAAGATTATGTCAGGACTCACAAACAGCACCTAGGTAATATGATGTGACTCTTTCAGTAACATAATTTCCCATGTATCCAGCTTTGTATTCAGACAGGAAAAAACCAACCAAACAAATATGCACAAGCCAAGACAATTTTGTGAAGATGCTTATTAGGCCATGGTTTAAAAATGGAGAGTAAGGAAAAACATGCTTATTCTCCTTCATGCTTGTGCACTGAAGCATTGTCTGTGGAGGGCCTTGAGACTAGTTTCAGTGCAATCAAAGGGGATACACCTGTCTGTGCCTTGCTCTCCTGGAGCTAGGAAAGGAAGCTAGCTTTTAACACAGGAGTTCCCCAGTGTAAAAGAGAAAAATAATTTGCAGTATTAGATCATGGCTTGCCTTGGCTATGTGCCAGCAAGAGAAAAGCTTTCATTGGTGCTGCAGTCCCAGATGCTAAGAGTAAGCGAGCCCCAACGAACAGCTCAGAGATGTCTTTATGGAAGTAACAGAGAACATAGCTTTCATAAAACACAGACCATTTTAACTTCAGACACTGATAATTCAAAGGGAAAGCCTTTTAATTGTGTTATTCTATCAACAAGAGGACAAACAAGGTTAAATGGTGATAGATGCTGAATTAACAAGCTATTTGCTTGCAGCATTTTTGTGCTAGGAAAAAAACCTGTAATTATTCTCCAGCTTCATAGAGGGAAACTTTCTTCTTACTTTCCACTGTCAGACTCTTCCAATTGATTTTATCATAATTCAAATACATGGCAAAATGCTCCTGAGCACAAAAGCAAAGGGCTAAGCCTTACTCTCTTTTATTACACTAGAGAGCCACTAAATAGCAAAGGATTTTGATTTAGATTCCTGCATTAAAATTAAATCACACGTCCTAGGGAAAAATGATCCTTAATAATAAAAGTCACACACATGGGGATTGAAAGTGCTATTGAATAATGAAGAAAACTATAGTAGCACGGAATGTGGGGGACCACATAGCTTTAATAAAGATATATTTCCGAAACAAATTACTCTCTTCAGTGTTTTTTGTTGATGGGTTGAATATTTTCAAACAAATGACATAAAAAATGGATATCACAAAGTGCAAATGACTTATTGCCTTTGATACGGGTTGCAACATTTTATGTCTCTTCTGTAGGAAAGAGTAACACATAGCTGGGTGATTTTTAGTGCATCATGCAGGTCAGGATGAATACACCAAGCCTCCAGTGCCCAAGGTTCCAAAGGTACTGCCATTTTGTAACCTCTTATACAGTGACACTGACATTGGATAATGAGGTTATATACCGTTCCAATATTGACACCTTTCTTTTGCTTTCAGGCTCCCTTTACTGATTTTATAGATTAAAATGTTCTTTCCAGTAGCAAATTGCTATCTCACTGTTTTGATTATGTCTGATTTTACAATTCAGACTCTATAATTTCAACTTGATAAAATCACATTTTATAGTGAATCTTGTTACTAATTCATTTTTAGCATAAATCTTTAGTCTTGCAGTGTGGGAGACAGGTTTCTTGGAGAAAAATCATCAGACCTGGCATCATCAAAATTTCTTATTTGACTGGTCACCAACAGTGAATAAATGATGACCATATGGAGCAGGGTTATGCCACATTTTCCAGTGGTGTGATTTGAACACAACATTCTTAACTCACATTGTTTTGTGATCTTTTAGCATTGCTAACAAAATAATCAACGTAACATTGACTCAGCTCTATTATTTCTTCTGGAAGAAGCCTGATATCTTTGTGTACCCTCAAAACCCTCAAAAACCCTTTCCTATCACTTTGGTAAATGAGAGCAATTCATGTGGAAAGTAAATTAGTAGAAGTACAAATAAATCATGAGCCAAGATTTTATTTTGAAAAGTACAACAGAGTTGAAAACGCAGCTTATCAAGATCAGCACGTAGGAGCTGAACAGACTCCGGGTGGGAGATCTCTAAGCAGCATTTTTGTGGTGCAGAGT
>WUAM01000233.1:322778-369982 GCA_024336885.1 Actenoides hombroni | reverse complement strand
AAATATATCTAAAAAATAAGAAATATATATAACATAATTGTTTCTATTATTCTTTCATTTGTATATTTCTTTCATTTCATATTCAAAAATATTTATATATTTCTTTCATATTAAAGTACATAATCCATGTAATATTATAACATGTTTTTTCCAGGAAATTTGATGAGACAACATATCTACCATTGCTATTTTTCCAGTAATATAGTTAATACATTTTTCATATATAACTTGCTTTATGTGCATTTTAACAGTAGTTTGAAATGCAAACATTCCATTATATAGATATGAGAGTTTAGTATAGGCATCTTTCTTTTCTTTAGCTGCACTATTTGCTTATTTTGATTTTTACTGCAGGTTACGCTTCTGTTCGATGATTATTTTTTCCTGACTGCCTCACGGCTTATACAGCTATCACATTTTATTGGAGTGGCTTTCAGATTATTGGTGTGAAAGACTTATGGGATTTGCTCATAAATGTCTGTCCTTTCCAGAGTCTCTTGCGCTTTCCTCTTTATTGCAATTCTGGCTGTGCCTCCAGACCATATGTTCTGAGACTTTTCTTCAAATTCTTTTCCTTTTTTCTTTTTGTCTTTTTTTTTTTTTTTTTAAATATGACAAGTCTCATTAACATTCCCTTTTAATTTATTCCTATTTCATTTTCTCTGAAAACTCACTTCACTGACAAATTATCACAGAACTGAAATGCAAAAAAAAATTAGGACTTACATAATATCTTCTGTGTATATCCAGGGGAAAACCATCAGCCCCAGTCAGTAGTTCTACTCATCCCCTTTAATAAATTGTTTCAGTTCAGGTGTAATTTTTATGTATTTTGGAGAACTTTTTAATATCAATTACAAAACTCTTGAACAGTTTCTTCCCCTCAGTATAAAATTCAGTGAAATGCTTGAAAATGCTCTTCAGTGTTAGCAATATTTTATGATGGATAATAGCTTTATATCTCAAGTTTGGATCTTCTGTCTAAAGGTAAGTGAAATCTGAGTAGCAAAAGACTGGGATAAAATGGTAAATTTATACTCCATAACAGCAATATTCTACCCACAGCACACATAGCTCAATCTATGGCACAGAGGCAGAAATGGCTTTGGTTCATAAATTGCTAGTGGGTGTTTTGTAGCACCTTTTTGACCATATGAGCTACTGGCTCAATGCAATCACCAGAAGCCATTAAGTTTGATTTTGTGAACATGTTTTTCTGAAAATACAGTTAAGACCAGAATTCTCCTAATGTCTGAAGTTATGATAGAAGGGTAGGACAGCTAAAAGGTATATATGTTCCTTTGTGCATGAACAGAATTTTGCAGATGATGACTTAGGTGAGCCAAGAAATCATAGAATCATAGAATCATTTTGGTTGGAAGAGAACTTTAAGACCAATTCCAACCGTTAACCTATCACTGCCAAGTCCACCACTAAATCATGTCCCTCAGCACCACATCTACATATCTTTTAAATGCACCCAGGGATGGTGTCAGAAATGATGACAGAGACTGTGTATTGTATGTCTCACCATTGCTGCACCAGCATGGGCAGACTTCAAACCACAAATTGGGCGACGGCTGGATCACAAGTTAGAAGTTCCTGTTTCTTTATAAGCTCAAATACAGAATTAACTCCGAAAACTGCAACCTCATCCCTATGCATGCACCCAGACCCAGCGCTTGGAAGACCGAGGGGTCCGAAGACCCCTGAAAACCTCCTAAGACCCCTCAGGGATGGTATTGGGCATATGTGCCACTGCCAGGTGGTGGGTGCAGTTAAGCAAAACAGTTAAGGATGAATATTTAACAGGACAACCCAATAAAAGAGCAGGAACTGCCAACATCGGATGGAACGTTCTCCCACCGGACTTGGAAACAAATCGGACTGACGGGACGCCGCAGATCTGTCGTGGTAGCTATTGCAACTGACCCTTTTCTTCCTTTCTTTCCTTTCTCTCTCTTTCTTCACTTTACGAACTTGTTGTTGGGCAAATAAAGTCACTTGGTGCTTGACTCCATTCTGAGTCTTAATTTTGTTTCTGAGAATATGATCAAAACCTGTCTCTGGTCTATGACTGGCGCGTGACAGATGGTGACTCCACCACCTCCCTGGGCAGCCTGTTCCAGTGCTCTACAACCTGTTTGGTGAAGAATTTTTTCCTAATATCCAACCTAAACCTCCCCTGCTGCAAATTGAGGCTATGTCCTCTTGTCCTATCGCTTGTTACATGGGAGAACAGACCAACCGCCACCTCACCACAACCTCCTTTCAGGCAGTTGTAGAGAGCAATAAGGTCTCCCCTCAGCCTCCTTTTCTGCAAGCTAAACAACCACAGTTCCTTCAGCCGCTCCTCATATGACTTGTGCTCTAAACTCTTCACTGGGCTTTATTGCCCTTCTTTGAACATGCCCCAGCACCTCGATGTCCTTCTTGTAGTGTGGAGCCCAAAACTGAACCCAGTATTCGAGATGCAGCCTCACCAGTGCCGAGTATCCAGGGGCATAATCACTTCCCTAGTTCTGCTGGCCACACTATTTCTGATACAAGCCAGGATGCTATTGGCCTTCTTGGCCCCTTGGGCACACTGCTGGCTCTTATTCAGGTGGCTGCTGACCAGAACCCCCACATCCTTTTCCACTAATCCTTTGGACATAGGCAACAGAGCAAAGGGACAAAAGGAAGAACTGTTGCAACACTTCAGGTAATGAGAAGCATCTGAGGGTCCTTCAGAACCTTATGTGTCTCAAAGTCTTTCAGGCACCTCCATCCTCTCAGCAAAGACTTCCTGGCAGCTTCACCCACACATGCACCTCAGTTGCAGACCTTGCTTCATACTGATTACAGAGAACATAAACACATATGCTACTGTAATTGCATAAGGAGAAATGGAAGAGCAGAGAAAGAGGCTTGTCATGAAGATTTTCTGTAAGCAGAAACTTCTGTAGCACCTTGCTAGCAGACAGCAGTGTGAGAAAGAAATCAAAATTATGCAGTAAGCAGGAATCACCCTACTTATACTGAGCTGAGGTGTAAGTACAGCTTTTTGTATGATAGCTTACATAAATAAAAGCAAATTTATATTCACATTAATTTCAATAGTGTTATATATACAGAAAAATAAGTCCCCAAAAAACCTCAAACCCAAACAAATCAAGCGTTAATTAAGCATTAGGTAAGATTCATAGCTTTTAGATCAAAGAAAATAGTACATAAACTAAAATTGTCATCTGCTGTAACTCCTGAAAATTTCAGCAATAGATAATGTGACATAAACTCTCATGCCACTTATATATAGCCTTTTTTCCAAGGTTTTCTATAATAGTATATGCTAACAATATATTTAATATTTCTAGAGAGTCACACAAAATGGGCATGTACTTTGATATACTGGGGGAACCTTGTTCTCATGCATATTTTATATTCTTTCTTTTTTTTATACAGTTATAATTTATTTTTCCAAACTGGAAGCAGAACCAGAGAAGTTTCTGATTTATGATTTGAAATCAATTCTTGAAAGTAAAATTACTTAAATCTCCAATTTTTTATAAAAGCTCTGAAACTGTAGATTTTGTTTTACAAAGGAAAATATACTTTCAAAACCTGAAGTCAAGGGAGTCATACATATTTCCTTTTTTATTTTTTTGTTTGTTTGTTTAATAGCAGTTTCAAAGTTCTACATTGAAGAAACCTAACAAAGGCTTGGATGGATGTGAAGCAATTTTATGACAAACATTTTGTAAGGTTGGACACTAGTCATTGTGATGTTGAACTACTGTGTATCAAGTTAACAGGCAAAGGAATCGAAGTGAAATAGCTGCATCAAAGCACATTCATTATAAACTCCTTCCCACCCTCTCTTCCCTCTTACCCTTCACACCTGAACAAAATGCTTGTGACTGCACCAGTTTCTCCGCAGACACACACACATGTACAAGTAGGGGAACTTACAAATGCATACACACACACCCCCCCCCCCCATATATTTTCCTGCATCTCATGGCTCTGTGAATAAATTAGAAAATTTAGTTTATTAACTACTAGAATAATAAATAAGAATATTTAGTTTATTAACTATTAGAATAATTAATTTACAGGCAGTCTGAAACATCAGTTACAAGTATGAATTACTCCTCCATTCATCTAAATGAGATACTAACATCCAGAAAGATTGATTCCTCATTAAATTGTAGCTACCCACGGATGACTCTGTGGGACTCTAGGGTCTGTCTCAAGTTTTCTTATCTAGATAGACAGTACAATAAAAGAAAAAAACTTATTAGATTTGTGTATTTCTTTAAAAATAAAAAGTTTGTGTTAATCATATTTTCGACCAGTACCATGGGGTAGGGATTTTTTCTGTAGCACTATAAGTTTGCATGTATACAAATGACATTTCCCTTATATTAACTTCCAAACAGTTCCTGACTGTTTTTCTCCCCTGTTTTTCTCTCTTCCTAATTTCTGACAGAGAAAGTGATATGGATGGAATCCAGATAGTTTAGACTTGATCTGGGTAAAATGGTATGATGAAGACTGGCAGAGGGAGGAACACAAAACAAAGTGTCTGAGTTTTCACTTACATCTATTCTAAAGACATGTAAATTATAACTATTCATGTTAGCACAAGAGGAGGACCAGACTTACCAGTTCTGACTGCTGATTAATCTGTAAGCAATCTTAAACTATGTCTGCATTAGCAAATAGCTTGAATTAATAAATCTCTTGACAGAAATTGCTGATGCAAAAGAATTGATTTGTGGGCTATGCGTATTTCAAGGCTTGCTGGTTTAACTATTTCTTATTAATGCTCTGGACTACCCTGAAGCCTGGTCCCATGGACTAAATGCCCATTTTAGGTGCAAGTGCTTTGGCAGGGTCCTAGAGTTCATTTTCCAGCTTAATTTCAACTTGAAGGACTCCTGTTCATATACTGTCAATACTGTCAATAAACTTATTTCAGACAGGAATATTCACACCAGTTGCTTATGGATAGTATCTTCAGCTTAGGGTCTAACTATCTCCCGCTGAAAGTCATACACCTTATTCTTCTAAGACTATATAAGTCCTATATTAATCACACTTAATTCACAACTTTTGCGTACCAGTAGACTTCAGCCTTGTCTTACTGTTCGTTTTGGCCCAGAATATTCCAAACTGGCCGAATAAAACTGTCCAAAATTAAATAAACCGGAACAAATGAGAAACAGCTCAGTCAGATTTGATACATTATTTTGTAAGTAACAATTTCACATATAATTACTCAATTAGAGGGATGGAAAGATCCAGTGTATTTTAAATTAGTAATATTTAATCCTCAGAAAAAGATTTTCAATCAAAAGTATTTATACAAGCAATATGATACTAGTAGTTAATAATAAACATCCGTCTAACACTGAAATCATACCACCATCTTGGCTACAATTTTCTAGGGGCCTCAGCTGCCATTTGGAACACCAGTTTGAGATTATTAAAAAGTTTCTGATTTTAAAAGTATTCAGAGCTATGCAGCAGTTTGTAAAGCAACTTTGAATGATAATGCAAAATTGAAATTCTAAGCAGTTTATAAATCTGAATTTGAAACTGAAACCACAGGAAGAAAGAGATGGTTTATTTATATATATATTCTTTTTAAACTAACAAATTGAAATATTAAAAAGGCAGACACTATATTGTTCTGATTAGACACAACAAAGGGAATATCATTCTTTTCTGTTTACATTCGCTCTACTCAGATGACTGGTGCATGTCATATTTAATGCACCTTCCTACTCCCTGTCTCTCACAATAAGTTGTCTAGATTTTCTTTACCTATGAAAGTGACTTCTCCTCAAACTTTGAACTAGACTATAATCAAAGTTTGACTGGAACTTGACTGGAAACTGGTTTTGTTTTGGTTTTTTTTCCCATTCCTTCTCAATATATATATAATGGTATTTGTTTATGAAGCACATGTGTTTATTGAAAGGAACTTCCAGATCCAATTTAAAGCAGGAATTTTGGAACTGTTTTAATGGGGGCTACAATTTACTCTAGCTAAATTACTCAAAGAAATTCTTAAATCTTACCAATTAACTGGGTTTTGAGGTTTTTTTTACTATCAGTAGGAGCCTTAATCTTCATACTATTTGTTTAATCTTCGTTTCATGCAATTGTATAATCATCCCGACAACTCCCAGCTTCACAGGAAGAAGCAGTATTCAGTTTGCCTAATAAAATGTGATTCGTTAGTATTACTAGTAATTTAAATCTTCTTAATCTGAAAAAAAAAGTTAAAGAGATGACAACTCAAAGCTGAACTGAGGATAAAATAAGCTGAATTATCTTCCCTAATTCTCAGAAGAAGAGTTTCTTAGAATTCGTAAGACTCCTGGACAGCACTTCAGAACACACAATACTTGATAATTATTATAATTACTATAAGAAGCTGAACTGACATTCTAATTCAACTTTCCTTAGAAAAACATTTTTCCAAGGGTAAAACCCCCTGATATTTCTCATTAGATCACTTATCACACATTTGGGATATTTTTAATTATATTGTTGTAACACAGGTAATCTTATTAGTTGTGTCAGAGCCATATTCATCCACATTGAAACTGTGCAGTCATTACTCTATGATCCAGAGATGCTTGGAAAAGCACCTCCTAAACATAAAAACTATATTCCCAAAGAACTAAAAATATGGAGAGAAGGATGGTGAGTACTGAGATATATGAGTAACTGAAGGCAACAAAATACATGTTTTTCTTAGAAATAGGCATTGTGATAATGCATAACACTTCTGAAAACACATAGATGCAGAAGAGATCAACATTTTCACCCATTGGTGATGTTTGATGATGGTAAATCTGTAAGAACCTGGCAGATATTTGGTTTGGCACCTCTGATAATTTCCTGTTTATTGACAGTTTTACTTTTAAATTAAGGCACCAGTATCATGCTATTTCTAAGTAGTTTCATTTAAATCTTTCTACCATGGCTCTGAAATTAGAAAAATATACCTGAAAGTGAGTTTTGTCTTTGATCATTTTTGCAAATTCTGCAACCCAGACTCTCTCTTGCTGTTACAGTAACTAGCTCACTTTCCTCATACCTTCTCAAACATAATAAAGAAAAGTTAAATAATTCCAAAGGACAACACAAAAATGGAAAGGCTTGTGAGACCCAAGTTTGGTTCAAGAGGAACAGATACATTACTTTCACAAGGAGATGAGGAGACATATCAACAACACTCCTGGGGCACAATATCCCACTATGAAAGGAGCGTCTCCTTGGGATACTTAAAGACATGCCCTATGTACCTAGATATAATTTTTCTCAGATACATTACCTTCCCCAAGACAAACTTCAAAATATCCACAAAATATTCAGAAAACTTTTTTGTTTTTTAATCAAAAGTTAACTGAAAATACATACTGAAAGTTAAAAGGGGGGGGGGGGGGTATAACACATGTATCTATGCATGTATATATTTGCACAAGCTATTGGTGTATTTCATTGCAACAGTGAAAGAATCAAGATCATTATGGAGGCAGCTCCTTATTAGAACTCTCACCTTTAAATCTGAATTAAGACCTTGCCTGATTGTACATGAGTTACAGTGGTTTGTAATTCTTCTCTTCTTAATTAAACTGATTTTCTAATTTCATTTTATATGCAAAGGTTTTCATCATCCTCTGCAGTCCCCTGGTTTAATACTTATCTTCTAACACAGAAAAAGAGCAAACAGAAGAAATGAGGGGAAATATAGAGTGAGTATGCTGTCATCTCAAGCATCTTTACTGCAATAATTACATAAAAACAGTCAGTCTCTGAATATCAATATTTCATAATGCAAAAATATTTTAGGCTGCTGCAACATTTAGTCTAATAAGACAAAGACTGATACAGCTTTATGGAATATCAAGCCAACAAAAAACCAGCAACCACCCCTTCCTTAACACTCAGTATTTATGAAAGATTTTTTTCTGTCCTTTCTCAACAACAATACACAGTACTCATTGTTCTTTACCTGACAGACATTAGGGACAATGTCTCATCTTTTCCAGATGTCTTACTAAGCCTTGATTGTTATTTGATACAAAATCCCAATGTGCTACTCACATGCAAGTGTCTTAGAAACTGTGTTACTTGTATTAGTGTCCAGGAAACTATCTCATCTGATTATGGGGAAAATAGGACATTGGAACTGCAAAGTGACACTGTAACTAGAAAGCAATACTGCAGGCTATGTAAAGTATCATTACGTTTATCACGGGTAATGACAGCAAGAAAGTAAAAACAACATTGATTATTCTGACAATACTCAAGTACGGACTTTTCAGAGGAAGCTTATGATTCCCAAATGGGCTTCTGCCAGTTTTTGAGCTAACTAGTTCAGGCACGTCTACGTATGCTGTAATCAAAGCTGACATATCAAAATAGATATGTCTTCAATAGGCAAAGTTAGGAAATTATCATCTCATGCAACCATTATTGAACATAAATGTCTAAACAAAGATCAGTGAAACAACTACTCTTACAAAACAATTTTTGTGAGCTAGACTTGCCTTAAAGATCCCTCTGATGCAGAAATGAATTTCTGTGCTCCCAGGAAGACACTGGTATCCTCTTTAGAGTGGAATAACAGCAAATTTGCAAAGGAAAACACCTGATGCAAAGTACCTGACACCTACATTATATGTGTTTTGTAGAGTTTTAATACCTGCCTGATCTTATGGACTGAATACCCATAAGCAAGTGTTCAGTGCACCCTTGCATCTTTTAGTTTTAGCTTAATCTTGAAGCAAACAAATTCGCAAGTTCTAAGACTGTTCTGTGAAGACAACTGAAACACAGCATGTGGGAGTGACTAGGCAATTTCCTTCAGAAAATCAGTTCTGATGTGAACTAAAATACACCCAAGAATTGCTCTCATTTTTTGTTTATAAGAAAAAACAGACTATTCCTGAAATTAAAAAAAAAATAAATAAATGGAGATACAACGGGACGAATTCAAGAATTTGTACATAGGAATTGGCTCTTTTCCAAAAAGCATAAGGAGATGTGATCGATTAACCAACTCCTACAATGGAAGATGGCTCACAAGAGATGGACAAAGGCAATGTGCTTGGGAGATCAGGGAAGAACATAGGGAATGACTAACTATTGCAAAGAAAGCTGAATTTACCTCAATACCAAGAAGAGCAGTGAGAGGCCTTTGTTTTAGATAAATGACTGTATCCAGTGGATCAACTCTTTGTATTAGTTGAGTGTGTCAACTAGTTGTGTAAATGGTCTTTCTAGAGCTAATTAATGTCTTCCCGAGTTGGCCAGACCAGAATGGGGAAAGTGTAAACGTGGCTTAGCCCAACGCAGGCTATAAAAACACAACAAGCAACATAAACTCTGAAGAGAGCAAAGGACTTGAGCTGTCCTCAACCTATTATTCCTTGCTAGTAATTGGGGATGCCCAGCATCATAATGGTGAGCATGAAGGGATACCAGCAATGGGAGTGATACTTGTACTGTCATTCAACTGTATGTTGCAATTACTACGCTGTGCTTGTAGTGTGATTTCAGTACATTGCTTCTATCACTGTGTTAAATCAAAATCCTGTTTAATGGTGAGTAAATTTTGTGTAAGAGTTTAAACCTGCTTCATGCAGAGAAGGGTTTCTATGAAAAAAAACGGGACAGAGAATATTGGACTTTCATAGGAGAATATAAAGCTTACAAGGTGTTATTTCTTTTCCTCATCTTATATCAATTTGAATTCTATCAGGATATCTTCAATAAGCCCGAGATAGCCATTTCTCTTCTGATTTGAACCTGATACGTATTTCTCTTTTAGCATTACCCTCAATTTGATCATTTGCATATCTAAAATAATCACAGCTTGGATTTAAATTTAAAAGGTACTTTTAAAAAGTACAATTATACACACATATTACTGCTCTACTATATTATCATCATCAGTGAAAGGGTTCATTTACATCAACAGCGTGAAAGTCAAACAGGCACTCACAGGAACAGTATAATGAATAAAACCACCTCAGCTGCTAATAGGAGTAAAGCTTTGTCACAAGAATAGCCTCACTAAATCCAACAAGGTTTCATTTTACTCATCCAAAAATGTCATCTGGATTAAAATTTTCAGTGCTCACAGTGGATAATATCTAAAATATTAGCTTGTGAATTCTGTCACTTTTTTCAGAAGGCATTTGGCTTTTGAAGATGTCAAATCAAAGGAATAAAGTAATTAATTACATGATTCTGCTTCTACTCTAGTTAATTACATATATACATTGATCAACTCACTGAGCATTTTCTGTTAAAAACTCTTCAAAATAGCTGGCAGCAAACTTACTGTGGAAATGTTCCTATCCTATTCCTATAGCAAATTCCACTATGCTATTATTGGGCATCACATTCACATTCTGACACAAATATATAAGAATATTTATGTATTTATAAAAGATTTTATAAATTACCACGTGTCAAGACAATGGGCCATCTATTCCATTTCTTTCTTATCCAGGGGAAGGCAGTAGGGAAAGAACATGGGAACATGGCAAGTGCAGAATTGTCCTTGCAATGGACATTTTTCACAGCTACAGGTCATCACAGATTGCAGAACTAGAGCCTGCATTTGGAATGCTGCATTTAACAGGTACTGATAACTTGTCTTATCTGTTTTGAAGTAATTTATACCTATAATCATAGGTTGTGTGAAAAAACACTTATTTCTCTTTTAAGCTTGCTAACTGATAATTTCACTGAGTAGACTTCTTGTGATTAATCATTCTCTATTTATCATCTTAATACCATTTATCTTTGTGTAGGCCTTATTCTATTGCCCTCTCATATATTACTTTTTTTCAAGATGATGAATTCTATTCCATTAGTCCTTCTTGAGTCCACCCTCAAACTTTTTTGTTTCCTTTCCTTGTTCTGTTCTCCCGTATCTGAATATCCGTTCTTTATGTCAGAGTGTCCAAAGCCATTTTCTGTGGCGCATGGTGGATCCATATCTAATTAAGAGACAGTGCATGGCGGAGCAATAGGCTAACGAACCATTAAAAGGGCTTGCTCTGAGCAAATCTTCAGTTGTTTAGTATTAGTGTCACTTAAAGACCATTTATTAAACTTTTATTAGACTTTATATATTAACAACATCCAAAAGCAGACAAACCAACCAAGACATTCACCACAAAAGGCACTAAAGAAATGCAGTGAACACAGGAAGGTAAGTGTTAAAAGCCATCTGTCAATGACAGACAAGCTGTCTGTCACCACAAAAAAAATAGTCCTTCCACAACCTGTGGAACTATCACCATATGTTTGATAAGAAGTACATACAGGATTTGTACTGTGTCCTTGTGTTTGATAGATACTCACTTTATAAGTGCATATTAATAAAAGACAATGGTGTTCTCTGCTATGAATAAGAGCCATAATAGCACAATCTTTCCTGGTGCTCATTCATTAAAATGTTACTGTTAATGGCTTTACTTTTCAAATAACTCAATATTTGTTGAATAAGAAAACTTTCTGAAGCTTCCCCCAGTAATACATGCTCATGGAAACAGGTACATGTTCCACACAGTTTCCCACAGAAATCAGATTTTTGAAATACTTTTCAAGCTTATTTGCACATTTATCCAAAGCCTTTGTGTTATTAATTTGCCTTCTCATGATATGCCATCATCTTCAATTAAGTCATTCATATGAACTATGTTGATTTTTGACTGCATGCCAGTAATAATAATGATAAATGCCAAAGTTGTTACATTTCAGAGTGTTTTCAGGTCTTGTTCTTCTATAGATCAACATTTTCATCTTTAATACATTAATCGAGATTCCATACTCTCTTCCTACCTCTTCTGGTTTGAGTGAGAACAGAACTAATTCTGTTTGGTGTTTTTACTTTTCAGCTCAGTTCTTCTAACTAACTGCACTTTCTAAAGTTAGCAGCCTGTTTTCGCAGACAGCGTCTGCTTCTAGCAGTGATAACGCCCAATTCCCATCACCTACCACCCAAAGCTGCTAGAGTTTCTTAAGAGACAAAATAACTGGAATATCTAAAGCTATTGATTCACCTGAATTTTATTTTATGGTTATCTTCTAAATATTTCCATTTTGTACTCATTGCCATGCCTAATAAAGGATTTTAAAAGTGAAGGTAACAGTGTATACATTCACACTGTCTACATTTACACTGCATCTTTGCTGACTAAAATTATCTCTTATGTTACTTGTGTTTTTACAGGCAATTAGGCTTCAGGCATAGCCAGTAACCAGACATGGTGGAAAGCTCACCAGAACACCACTCAGGCATGACTTGTCATAACCCATGGCATTAAATGCTTTAAGGACAACAATCCAGCAAGATTTAATACCTCTCTGATTAAATTATAGAGATATATATGGGAGTTTTTGTATCCCTCCCCTTTCTGAATCTGGTCACTTGGTCTTGTCCCATTTTTTTAAATTCTAAAATTACTTCAGCTTGACCTTTCTTACATGTCATAGTATAGAAAATGTTCAATAGTTTGTAAACTATTTGCAGGCAAAAATTCTTGATGTTAGTGCACAGTCCAGTTTCCTAAATATATGAACACATTAAATGCAGGAAGTCCCATTAAAAAAACTACCTTGAGTTGTTATCATATGTATTGGTTTTTTGTGTTGTTGGTTGTTGGGGTTTTTGGGGTGGGGTGGGGGAGTTGGGGGTGGTCTTTTTTGTTTTGGTTTGCTTTCAGTTCTTTTTGGTTTGGGTTTCTGGGTTGGTTTTTTTTGTTTGTTTGTTTTTCTGAGCCTTTTAATTAAAAGTACTATTCTCAATTTTAATGCTGTTGGTTTCTGACCAGCCAATGACATCCAACAGTTCATTATCTTGGTATAGATTCTCAGAAGACTCTTTCTGGATATCCATTATTTCCTTTCTATGGTTTGCATCTCTCCTGTTTGTTTCAATAACACCAATCTGCAGTTTAAAAATCTCTCAGAATAGAAATTTTGAACATACTTTCCTGATAGACTCCTTTTTCGCCTCTTATGATCCCTGACATACAAAATGATCTTTCTTTTTCTTCTTGTTCATATAACTTCAGAATTTGTTTAGCTTCGATCCATTCTCTGTTTTTTGTTTTCCTCCATCAACAGTCATTTTCAACATTTTTATTATTGATTCAGTTTTCTTCCCTGACTCTTCTTCTGTAACACTCACAGCCACCTCCATAAAGTTGCCTTAATAACCTCAAAAACATTCGTTGCTTGGTCCTCATTCAATATTGGCACTAGTTCAAACATGTTGGTTTTCCCCATGTGGATTAAGTTACCTGCAATAGCACTGAATTTAATTTGTCATTTTACCATTCAGGCATACAGTAACAGAAGATCTTTCTGCAGCTCTTCAAAATCAGTATGTTTTGATTATTGGAGTATTTGTTGATACTAGGATCATCAACAAACCTGTCTTCTTAATATTCACTCCTTTTTCCTGATCATTTGTGAATACACTGCATAATACTGATCCTAGCATGGATTTTGTTATGTCTACACTATCAGATGGGACAGACCAATATGAGTAGATCTGTAGTGAAAAATAGTTCATACTGGAGATGATACACATTTCAGGTGGTTTTGGTTTTGGGACCAGCTCTGGTCCAGTCTGAATGCCCTTGTGACCAGAGTACATTAGATATGCTCCTGAAATATATTCTGCACTATAGTTTCATCCAAAATAAACAGTTGCATGCACTCTAACACCACTCTGTGACACAAACCAACGCACCTTGCAGATAATCCTGAGATTTGTTTAAAAAGCACGATGTTCTGCACAATAAAAATGCACTTTTTGGGATGCTACCTCCTGAGGAGTGATAGTTTAATGCTGACAATTTCCCTATCTTTTTAACCAGTTTGCAACATATGAAGCCATTTCCCTTTTTATCCCATGAACAAGTCACCTTTTTATGGTCCTTTGGTGATGGACACTATCAAAGTCTTCTTGAAAATTCAGATGCATTACATCAGTGAGATCCTCTTGCCCTAGGGCACACTGAATCCTTCAAACTACTCTAGTGGATTTGTGAGGTAGGATTTCCATCTTTATATTCTTCCTTGTTTTATGATATTTATCCATACATTGGTAAATGCTTGCACTTTACTCTTGCTTCTTAAAATCTGATATTCATCTTGAGCCATTTAAATGGAAGCTGCAGTCTTATTTGATTCCTCTCATTCCTTTAATACCAAAGCCAAAATAGTCAATGGGTTAAACATGCTTATTAATATCTCTGTGATGTCATACTTAAGTTGCCCTAAAATTAGGGGATAAATCCATGTTTCTTGTCTCTCAGAAGGCAAGAAACTGCTCTTATCATAATATTTCTTCTCATAATTCAGCTTCACACAAATAGGACAGGCATATGTATGTGTGCTTCTAATAGTCTCACTTCTGTTTTGACAGTGGCTACTGTAGTTCAGATGACTGAACCCATGACTATGGATGGTATGCTCTTTCTAGCTAGATCCCTGAACAGAGTGGAATAGAAACCATAATATTATTTGGTTTTGAGTGGGGTGTTTTTGTTTTTCTTTCGTGTTTTTAATTACAACCTAAGATCCATCTCTTCCCATAACTGATATGAAATATAAGGCTTTGATTATCTTTTCCAGAGATACATATCAATTTTCTTGTAGAACCTAATTCAAAGTGTCTCCATTGTACCCTGAGGAAGAACAGATTATAAATAATGAGATTATTGTAAACTTCCATATTTAAATATTATGATATAAAGGCCACTTATAGTCCAGAGGGATAACAATCTTAAGCATAGACAAGAACATGCAAGACTCATGAGACTTTCTTGATATTTCTTGTATTTTTAAAGTCTACAGCACAATGACAATTTCATTTGGACAAGCTGTGCCCTGTTTGGCTACCCTAATATGTATTTCATGAGCTAAATCTTCCCTTGTTATGCAATATTTATCTGATGTCAGTGAAGATTATGCAGAATCAAAGTAAACTAGTATTTTTCTACCGTATTCATATGACAGAGTTATTTTGCCTCTGTTGCCATTTGTTTCTCCATTATTCATTGAGTGAAGATAAATTGGTTGTAGCTCATATGGGAAGAGGCCGACGATTACACCTTGGCTCTAAGCCATTAACCTTCCTGTACTACAGTGTTGTAGCATATATTTACATGAGATTTCAGTACATTGCAATCATCTTTATTTGTCCATACAAATAAATGTGAGCATTATTTTCTACACCTAGTTGATGTGAATGACCCACACCTACAGTATCATAACCTCTCTTTACATGTGGAATACAGAACATTGTGTATTCATTCCTCTTCCATCTTTATTCTCACCATATAGATATATTACTTCCAGCTTAACTTGTTGTTTTTAGTTAGCCTTTATCTTACTGCTTTCATTTATCAATAAATTTATATCATTAGTGACTGAGTTGCCATCATCACCAACCTAAAGGCAAAGCTGGGTTACTTTCCAATTTCAGAGTTCCTGATAAGATGTCCAGCTTGAGTTAAATATTTTACATCTGAGTACTAGTGGATTATTTTACTTCTGTATATACAGGTTTCTTCTAAACTAAAGCTCCCAGAGAACACTTCCCTAGGACAGACAAACAGGTTCTTTAAGAAATGAGTCTCCGAACCTATTTTTCCTCCACATTCAACAGTTTGAATTGTCAATTTGTATAATACATTTGTTCTGAAACTTTCTTTGGGAGTATGCAAGTAAACTGTCCATCATCTGAGGTCTCCAGTTTCTGACAGAGCCTTGCAAATTTTATGAAGTACAAGGAAAAACAGCTGCAGCTTACATATTATATAAGGAAATTGTTTTGGCAAGAAAAATTGACTATAGTCTGCAGTAGATCCTAAGCGTCAATTAAAAATTGCACAGTCCTGGATATTCAGAATATAGCAAGGCCTAGAATCTTGGTCACTTAAGAGATTCTGTGGAGTGATCATAGAGGGAGATTAATTCACGTTTTTGCTTTGCCACAGGGATTCCTGTGTGAACTACGGGAAGTCTGCTAATGAGAGGTCTATACAAAGGCTTCTGGCAACCAACAGTCACAACATGGAAGCCTAGTGTGATCCATCAGGGAACAGTTAAAAGATCCCTATATCCTAGAAACACACCAAATAAAACTTCGTATCTCTGGAATGTTCAATAAGCAATTAGGTTAATTTATTTAAACCGACTGCAGTTTACCTTTAGTCTGTAATGCACAAAGTGTCATTAATATCAGCGTCTGCTGGATATGAACAGTTTTATGATAGTTTAAATAAAATCATTGCTGCTAAAGAGAAGTAAGATGAGCATTTTTTAAGAAATGCAGTAAAATGGATTCAATGCTCACTCAATATCTGTACAAGCAAATTTGGAATAACAGTTTCATTTACTGTGTTTGGAATATGTCTATCATCATAGCTTTAGCAGCCATACCTTGAAAAGATACAGCTGATATAAAAGATATTGTTCTTGCCCTTTTGATAATGAAAAAAATACGATTCTCGGAAAAGAGGTCACTGAGAGGACAGTCATTGCAAGCTCTCAGGGTTATTTATCAAACAATAACATCTCATACTCAAGCACCTCAATAGCTCTTGATATTAGGAACCTTTTAAAAATAATGAGATCTTGCCATTGTTGCAGGCACTAGAACTTGGAAATCTATTACACGGGGAAGCAGCAGGGTGAGAAAAGTGGAGGCATGATAAATGCAATGGCTTTGAAGCAGTAATAGATTTCTATTTGCTCAGTTATATTGACAGACAGAAAGAAACCAATGTAAAACTATCACATTTAAGTTCCACATTGCTAGGAAAATTTTTATCTAGATTTTCTTTTTTTTTTCCTTTCCTTTAAAAATCGCTGCATGAAAACTGAGTACTTTCGTAAGCAGCAGAACCGTTAACCTCGGAAAGCCACAGTACATTCACATAGAGGAACAGTTCAGACACTAGCATCTGACATGTTAATTGACAAATAATTGTGATTTTACAGATTCATCTTCAATGTCATTCTCTGCTCTTGTAAAGTGTCATTGTTCCCTTGAAATCCATATCAACTGAGTTATCATATTCCTTCAGTCCCTGACAACACTGTGAAAAGTACAACTTTGGTACTTTAACTCTGTACAGACATGATGCCTAAGTCAGAAATCCTCTCAAAAGCATGGGAACTTAGGGGATCCTGCATTTATTACAAAAGTGAACTACAGCAAAGACTGTGAGGCTGTTTTTTTCTGGTTTAGAAGTTGAACCAGAACCATTTAATATTTCTATATTATTTATTATGTACATATTCTATATAAATAATTTCTATTATCTTTATCTGGTGTGGAAATCATGACTATAAAATTTCTGGGTGGGTAATATGTTCTGAAAAATATCTATTTATAAATTTAAAGTAGTATTTAGGTGAAATAGATTACTTAGAAACTTCAAGTGAAATCACAGCAAGCCAGGTCATGAAAACCTCTTCACTTTCATAGCAAATTTTTTGAAAATTAGTATTTCATTTTTAGTGTATACCTGGTCTGGTGGGTTGACCCTGTCTGGATTCCAGGTGCCCACCAAAGCTACTCTATCACTCCCCATCCTAAACTGGACAGGGGAGAGAAAATACAATGAAAGGCTCATAGGTTGAGAAAAGGACAGGGAGAGATCATTCACCAGTTACTGTCATGGGCAAAGCAGACTTGAGTTGGGGAAATTAATTTATTACCAGTCAAACCACAGAAGGATAATGAGAAATAAAGTCTTCAAGCACCTTCCCCATCCCCCTCCCTTTTTCCCAGGCTCAACTTTACTCCAAATACTCTCTACCTCCTCTCCCGCGGTGGTGCAGGGGCATGGGGAATGGGGATTGTGGTCAGGTCATCACACATTGTCTCTGCTTCTCCTTTTTCCTCAAGGGGAGGACTCCTCACACTCTTCCCCTGCTCCAGTGCAGCATCCCTCCCATGGGAGACAGTCCTCCATGGACTTCTCCAACCTGAGTCCTTCCCACGGGCTGCAGTTCTTCATGAACTGCTCCAGCCTGGGTCCCTTTCACAGACTGTAGTCCTTCAGGAACAGACTGCTCCAGTGTGGGTCCCACATGGGGTCACAAGTCCTGCCGACAAACCTGTTACAGTGTGGGATCCTCTCTCCATGAGCCCACAGGTCCTGACAGGACTCTGCTCCAGTGCAGGCTTCCCATAGGGTCACAGTCTTCTTCAGGCAGCTACCTGCTCTGGCAAGGGGTCTTCCAGAGGCTGCAGGTATCTGCAGATATCTGCTCTACCATTAACCACCACAGGAAGAAAGGGAACCTCTGCTCTGGTGTCTGAAGCACCTCATCTGCCTCTTTCTTCACTGGCCTTGGTCTCTGCAGACTTGTTTCTCTCACATATTCTCACCCTGTCTCCTGAATTCAATTGGTTTTATGCAGCAGTTTCCCCCCCCTTCTTAAATATATTATCCCAGAGACACTATCAACATTGACTGATGGGCTCAGCCTTGGCCAGTATCAGGTCCATCTTGGAGCCAGCTGGCATTGGTTATATCAGACACAGGGGAAGCTTCTAGCAGCTTCTCACAGACCCCACCCTTATGACCCCATACTACCAAACCCTTGCCACACAAACCAAATGAACCTGGCTAGGACTGAGTTAATTTTCTTCATAGCAGCTCATATGGTGCTGTGCTTCAGATTTTTGACCCAGCTAGTACCGCTAACACACTGATGTTCTAGCTTTTGCTAAACAGTGCCTGCACAGAATCAAGGCCGCCTCTGTTCCTCTCTCCGGTGATTAGACTGGGGAGGTGCACAACAGGTTGTGAGGGGACACGACCAGTAAGATGACACAAACTAACCAAAGAGATATTCCATACCGTTATAATGCCATGTGCAGTAATAAATGGAAAAGAGTGGGGTTTAGGAGGGAGACCAATGTCCAACCAGTTCAGATATAAAGTCAGTTGTGAATCTCACACTATTTAACATGTTCTTCACTCTTGAACTATAGTGATTTATCTCATCCTTATAGTAGAGTAACAATTAACAGACCTGGTAAGTGCTGCACAGTAAGCTCACTAAGCCTTTGCCTCATATGATCATACCTGAATAATGGGACAATTTGACTGTTCAGTATCACATTCGGCTTTCTAAAAAATTAGACAAAATAGTGCATACCCTTTATGGACAAGAAGTTTAACAGTATCTTTGATATATATATACATACACACACAGTTGGACTCAATGATCTTAAAGGTCTTTTTCAACCTAAATGATACTATGATTCTATATATAAAGAAGAAAAATTGCACTCAATATCTTATTTTGCTTCCTGTAAGCTTCACATGTGTTTTCAAAGTTATTTTTGGCTAACAAAACTCATTACTTTACCATCTTCCTCAACTCTCTCCCTCCCTCCCCCCTTAAGTGTGATGTTAGTTTCTAGTTATACCCATATGCAGTGTGCCTTCCACAAATTCATCAAATTACAAATAAGAATTTTCCCATCTCTTTCCTGTAATTTCTACCTAGTTTAGTATACTTTTGTTCATTCGTAGAAAATTATTTCTCCCCTCGCTCTCATCCCTGAGCAACAGAATGCTCAGAATGCTTTTGTCTTTTTAAATAGAATATTTTGTTTGGAGGCCAGGAGTCTGCTCTATTTATAATTACAATCTCATTCTCTTTCAACTAGAAAACCCTGTTCTGTTGTATGATAGGGTTATACCTATAAAGTGATAAGCACAATTGTTTTCTTTGACAGAAATCTGCGGAAAGAGCTGCACATCCCTTCCTCCTTTCACACGCACACGCTGGTCACCATCTTTTGGTTTCTGCTTCTTAAGCTAAATATTATTTGTCAAAAAGGATGCAACATCCAAAAGTAATTAAAAGCTGAAAGTGTTTATTTGTGCAGATGAAGAACTGGAATAAACCACTGCAGCATAAGGTTTCCCAGTTATTTTATTTGCTGTATTTACTCAGTTCTAGGATTAATTTTGGACTTCTGTAAAATGCATAGTAATCCTAGATGTGAGCCACATAGAATCTACTTATTTTCCTTTGTCATCACCAGAACAAGTATAGCATGGTGAGAAATAGCAAAGTAATTTCAAGTTCCCAAACATGGCTGGTTTGTTGGTTTGTTTGTTTTATTTTCCTTTTTTTTTTTTCCTTTTTGGTTTATATATTTTTTATGTTACTGTAATATAAAGGAGTTAAAAATAAATTAACTTCTTTTGGACAAGTAACCTTGCAGAGGATCCAAGTTTCTGTGCAGCTTAGATTTTAAATATAACTTTTGAAGATGGATTTGGGGGATTAGCCATGAGCTTAGTAATGTAATGGGTTCCTGGGATGCATTTATTTTTTGAATGATTGAAGGTTTTCTTATCTCTAAATGTTTTGTCATCAAGTTTGAAGATATAAGTATTATCTATATGAATATATACATTAGCCTACTACCAGGGCTGAGAAAAAATGTTACAGATAAAAATTATGTTTTCAGGTAAATTAGAAGCATATGTTGAAAGAATATCACTGAAAGAGTTCAGCTTTCATTTGAGTATTGTTTCTGGACTTTACTTGATATTATAGAATTAGATAAAGACTGAATAATTCAGGCTGGGAGGGACCTCAGGAAGTCTCTTGTCCAACCTCCAACTCAAAGCAAGGTCAGCTGTGATGTTACCAGGCAGTTCAGGACTTTATCCATATGTTCTTATACTCATAACTTCCCCCTTCCTCCACAACGGCTATGAGGCCTGAAGGCAAGCAGTTGAAAATACAGGTTTGAAATAAAAGCCCTTAATTCTTTCAGTCCATAACCCACATTTCAGTTAAAACCATTTAAAATTAAAATTATTATTTCACTGAAATAGAGGGTCACTTTTATAGTTCCTAATCTTGCATGACCTAAGCACAGTAACCTTGATTTACAGTGCCATAAGCTGATATTTAAGTAGGCAGTGTTCATTCATTAAACACTCATTTTAAATTCCTCTGTAATAAGCAATTATCTTGCCAAAGTCTTATACAATGTCATATACTTAGGCCACTGACATACAAAATTCCCTTCTAGCCCAGAAAAAAAAAATAAAAAAATTATATGACACTGATCATACAAGTTTCTCAAAAGATTGGCCTTTGCAGCAATATAAAGCTTAACCTCTATGAGCCACACTATGGAACACGTAATGCTCCCTTTGTACGGGGCTTTTATTAATGTCTTGTGGCTGAGTAGTGAGCAGTACTGAACTGCAAGTACTGAAGCAGAACCTCAAGAAAAACACAGAGATTTTTCTGTCCCTATGCCTTTGAGTGCTTTAACCCAGCTTCTGGGTCAGAGGTCTAACTCACAATTTGAATAAAAGAAATATTTCACAGGGACTTTTGAAAATTGAGATCTTTATGTATGTGCGTGAGCACGATCCTGTGTTCCCCACATATTATTAGCATATAGATCATATTTGCATTGGCACAAAATGAAATGACCTATGCAATCCAATTGGCAATAGCAATCCAAATCCTAAGAACTTTAACATGAGATGAGCTCAAATGAGGTCAGAGCAGGAGCAAATTTCAAGCTGTACCTTAAAATAGCCTGACCTCAAGTCAAACAAGAATGACGATCAGGTTTACTGCACGTCATACAGAAATGAACAGCTTTTCAGGCACATGTATTGAACAATCTTTACTACAGAGACAAAAGGAGATGCAGATTTCAGGGAGGAACTGAGGCATCGGCCCTTTTAATCTCTGTCTTTCTATTTTACTGCCTCCCAAAGCGTAATAGTGGCTTTCAGTCTCAGTGTGAAATTCGCGTGGACTCGCACCACCAGGGAGCGATGCATTTACCACTCCTATTTCGATAAAGAAACACAGTGCTGCACGGGAATCTCCAATGGAGACATGCAATTGGAAGATCTGTGAAAGACACTTCAAATTGTTCTGGTTAGCAGAAATGAGGACTGCTATGAAGGTAAAATTAGAAATAGTTTGTCAGCCTATAAAACAGAAGTAGAAGCCCTACACAAACTGTCTCAATAACCTAGGGTCTAGTGTCCGTAGAGTTGCCAAAAAAAGAAGTTTTATTTGGTAGAACTGAATCACCAGACTGTAATCTAATTTTCTATATAATGAACACAAATCTGGTATTTTGTGACCTCTTTGCTTTTGCAGTCCAAAGCACTGATTAACACAACATTTCTGCATTTTCTTCTTGACTCTGTAGTCACGACAGAAAGGTATTATGACTCCAAAACCTTTCTTAAGTACTCCCCAGCCCACCTCAGGGGAAACTATTTTACAGTAGAAAAATTATAGTTCTTCCTAGGAGTAAAAATTAAATAATGAGACTGGCAATTCCTGGAAATTACGTTAATGAAACAAAAAAAGGAGAGGAGAAAAGAAAAAAACCTCAAAACTCTAGGATGAAATAGAAACAATGGCTTTAGATATACCAGCCAGTATAAAAGTGACAGCTTCTCCCTGTTCTTGTATTTCACAACACAAACAGGTAAACTTTTTCTCTTTTCCTACTTCCCACTGTGCATTACTCTAAGTTGTAGAAAACAGATTCCTCAGTAAATCCCATATACACAACAGCCTGAAGAAATTCCTCTCTAGCTAAGTGTAAAAGGTGATGTTTTCAAGTACTGGATGAGCCACTCATACGAAAGAGCTCTGCAGAACAATCTACAAGTGGAAATTAAGCAGTCGGGGTCAGAGTTTATATACTTCTTTTTCTTGTCCCTTCCCACTGTAATGAGTGTGCAATAGTTCTATCTCAGTTGACCTTGTCTTATTTTAGCTACACTTGATCTGATCAAAAAAACCCTGTGACTTTTTTTTCATAGACAAGAGAAGGCCCTGTGACCTAACTGTGAGAAAGCAAAGAGCAGAAGCATGGCAGGACTACAGCATTTCTTAAAGCACAAAGAAATACCCGTGTGTGCCTGAGGACGTCTGTGCAGCAGTTCAGTATGTGTGAGCCACCCGTGACCTTGGGCTCTAATTTAAGACAGTTATTAGATGGAGAGGTACCACCTCCCAGGTGCTATTCTACAGCCATCCTCCCCCCTGCCACAGCCACGCTGCTGTAGAAACTGTCTAATCCCTTCTGTTGTAGAGGCTCAGACATCTTACCCTGCGGATACTCCCATTATATCCCTACCCTTCCCTCATCCTGCTCTCAGGTGTACCACCATCTCATCAACACATCCTGACACCTCTATTATCATCCTTTTTCAGATGAAAATCACCAGGTCCTAAATAGGCAAAACATAAACCTCACACACAAACTCTTGTTGTTTTGGGGCTTTTTCCCCTATATCCTGAAAGAAACCATACAAAAATGACAGTCTGTGCTTTTCCTAAACATAGACAGATAGACAATGCATAGCTTGATTTTGGCCTTTCCATAGTGCCTGTACTCCTGCCAAGCAGACTTTAAATAATTGAATTGATATTCATAAATACACACTTAATCTGACCTGTAATATGTTAGTTGATTTGACCTTGTCCACAATACCTTCTTCTCTCTCACCAAGGCATATTAGTATTTTTACTTTTTGGGCAGAGGGTTTCCTGAAGAAAAGACAGGCAAGGGACCAAGTACCACCAGTTTTTCATCTGCAAAAAGCCACACAGCTACGGTAACAAACTGACTAGTAAAAATGACAATAAAACATAAAAGCTTCCAGGAAACAGTTGTCAGAGCTTCACAGCTATATACAGTATTAAAGGTGACTGTAAAACTGGAAAAGTATCTTTTGCTACTACTGTGCTCTTTACAGAATTTCAAAATTTGGAACCAAATCTGAATTAGAATTTGGAGTGGGTTTAAGATATAATACGTACTTGGGATTAATTTATTATTTGGTGTTTCTGTGATCAAAGTAATCCTTGCTTTATAGCTCACCTCACTCAGGAATGGATACTGGTGTAGAACTCCAACTTTATAAAGACTTTCAACCTCAAAGCTCAATATATTTATGAATAAATTCCACCATCCTTCTACTTCTATTGTTCAAAAGCAAAGGATAAAAGAAGTCTATTTCTGTGTTTATATGGCACATGCTTTGCAACTGAAAAGTATAAAAGTAGAAAGTACTCAAAATATATAGGCAAACTTAAAAGGAAGTTGCTCTTCAGAATTATTTCTCCTCTTGAAACAAGCCTACAATGACCATGTAGTGTTACAAAGTGTAAAACATCCCTGTGCCACTTTGGAAGCAGATGGTAAGCCTTTTGTTGTGATGAAGAAATGACTGGGATAGGCCAACGGTCTATTTCAAAGTAAAAAACCTAATTATTTTAGAGGTGTAATTACTATGCCTCCTACTACAGTACTATTACTCAAGTAATAATAAAAGCAAGAACATGGCTTGTGCACCCACTCCCTTACTACACAAGTTAAAAAAAAATAAATCAGGTTCCAGCATCACACTAATAGAGCAAGTTTATTACTATGACAAATGGAGCTCAGTTCTGATTCCGAAATCATGAACTGTATGTCAAACTAAGTACACAACGGACACTTAAAAGACAACTGGGAAGGCTCAGAACAACCAGTAGACTTTATAGTATTCAGGAACTTCCCATGTGTTTTAAACCATGAAAATGTCAAATTCTCCAGGCTAACAGCAAATCCTTCACAAGCACAGAGAGGGAGATTATTAACACTTATTTAACACGTTGAAAATTAGCTAAGCTTAACAAATTGACTTTTACGTTTATAAATTTCCAATCAGAAAATTCTGGTAGCTAATAATGCTAGTGATTAAAGTAATGGAACAACCCCCCCCCCCCCCACACACACACACACTTCAATCATTAGAGTTTTGATTATGTGAGTTACAATTTATGAACGTACGTTAAAAAAACAAAGATACCTGATGAAAAACTCACTGGATTTCCTACCTGTGTCTATGCAGTAATTTGTGTTATATTTTTCTACAGTTTTATAAAAGCTCCTCAGTTATAAAGAACATTCTACTTCTGTTCACCCCCTTCTTTTGTTTTGAAACCGTACTGTATTTAACTCTGACATGACACTTGGATAGCATCCATATTTCTTCATAAACTTTGTGAAAAAATACAATCAGAAAAAAAGTATGCCCCAAATATCTGATAGGCACCGAATCAGTCACTGTGTTTATCATCATGACAGTATGAAGCAATTAAATTCAAAACTGTGTAAGAGCACATAATCAAGGTATTTTTCATAGGGAAATGCATCTGCATATTAAAAAATAAAACTGGCTTAGATGTTTTGAGGCATCATAAGACACTTCCTGGAGTTGCCTGGTAAACTTATTTGGAGTGACCATTTCTAACTTGCATCCAGCAGCCAGTGAAATAGTGAACTATGCCCATAAGAAAGATTTTTCCTTTGTTCCACTGCGTACCATCTACTGAATGGTTATTGAATTTAAAATGGCACTGGGCTAAGTATTCTTATTTTATGTACCATTCATCTGCTTCTAGGCACTCAAGAGTATTTAGCTACCCATGAATAAAGGTCAAGAGGAGTAAAATAATACGGCTTCCTTTTCAAATGAATGCATTTGTCTTTTGCAAGACCTGCATTCCACTTCCTGCTAGAGAAACCCTTCTCACCCCTAACAGCCTGGAGAGACATACAGAATCACAAAATCACAGGATAGTAGGAGTTGGAAGGGACTTCTAGAGATCATCTAGTACAAACCCCTGTTAAAGCAGGTTCAGTGAGAGCAAGTTGCACAGGAACACATCCAGGCGGGTTTTGAAAATCTCCAAAGAAGGAGACTCCACAACCTCCCTGGGCAGCCTGTTCCAGGGCTCTGTCACTCTCACAGTAAAGAAGCTTTTCCTCACATGTAGGTGGAACTTTTTGTGTTTCACTTTTGTCCATTGCCCCTTGTCCTGTCACTGGACAACAAGAGACTGGCCCCATCCTCCTGACAACCGCCCTTTGGATACTTAAAAGCATTAATAAGATCCCCTCTCAGTCTTCTCCACACTAAACAGACCCTGGGTCTCTCAGCCTTTCCTTGTGAGAGAGAACTTCAGTCTCCTGTACATCTTTGTAGCCTTCTGCTGGACTCTCTCCAGCAGTTCCTTGTCCCTCTTGAACTGGGAAGCCCAGAACTGGACATCGTACTCCAGATACAGTCTCACTAGGGCAGAGTAGAGGGGAAGGAGAACCTCTCTCAACCTGCTGGTCACACTCTTCTTAATGCACCCCAGGACACCACTGGCCTTCTTGGCTACAAGAGCACACTGATGGCTCACAGTTAACTTGTTACCTACCAGGACTCTCAGGTCCTGCTCCAGAGAGCTGCTTTCCAGCAAGTCAATGTAGCAATTACAAACATATCAAGATTATTATCAACTAATATATCAGGATTTCAAATCTTAGCATAACAAAGAGACTAATTTCATAAATGCTCCATTTTACAAGAAACCAAGGCCAGACAAGAAACAAATTGTTATGGAAACCTATACTTTGTCAAAAAGCTGTCTGCAAGTGTCTACTGAGTTATTTAGAAACCATGTGTGATATTTATCTTCTCTATTATATAGCTGATGCTTTAGATGGAGCTTTATTTTTCTTTTTTGAAATCCTCATTAAAACAAAACTCAAGAAACCTTCAAACTTGAACATCTATTCAATAACTTTAGTAATTTATTCCTCTGGAATCTCTCTTCATAAAAATAGTTAATATTTTATGATCAGTATTCTTTGTTAAAAAATTAACTTTGCATATACTTTATTTCTTGTGAAAATTTTAGAGAAAGATTGCTTTTTAAAATCCAAGGGAATTGTCACCTATGCTTTTCTTGAGTATCAAGATCAAGGCATTCTTTGAAATCATGTACTCTGTGCAATTGACAGGAGGTTTTAGATAATGCAGATCTGAAATATGTAACAATAATAAACCAAACAAATAATAGTTCAGTGGCAGATTTATTTTGGGATTCAGTAACACTACCATCTTATTTAAATGTGATATTTCCTAATTTTTCCAAAATGCTTTGATGTAGAAAGCCTCTTTTTTTCTTACTGGCAATGCTGTGTATGTAAAGAAAGTGAACTATCTGGACAATGAAAATATTAAGTTAGCGATCTTCTTTTATTAAAACATTTTGGGTTTTGTTTTGAAATTCATGGTTTATTTGAAGAAATAAAAGCATCCTCTTTATATCAGTTTTGAAGGGTCACTGATTTGCTATTCTGATTCATACTAGTGCCTTTAATATAACATTCAGCAAGACCACAAGCTAATAAATATTAAATAAATTATTCTGATTTGCAGCACATCTCCTTAAAGCAAATAGATAAGATGAGTGATAAGGGAAAGGACCTCAAAAGTAATTTCACTATGACAAGTACCTAAAAATTAGAATGCTTTATCTGGTCAATATGTAAAGCTTCGAAACATGTTAAATTTACAATAAGCAGGATGGCTTTATTCCCAAAACACTGATGGATGATTCTTGAGCTGGAATTTTCATGAAGTAGTCTATTGCACATAGCTAAATTTTATATACCCAGTTCTTACTTTTAGTTTAGATTTAAAAGATTTTTATGAAAAACAGAGGTCTCAATTGGTGTTTACTTTGGTGTTACATCTATAAAGAAGCTTTTTTCAAAAAACAATTTGCGTGTTTACATTTTTGCTTCCTCAACTGAATGCTAGTTAAGATTTCAAGTACAAAATAAACTGTAAGAGAAAATTTGAATAGTTAAGTCTTTAGCCACCTTAATGAAGGAGAAAACCCAATGTGCTAATTGTAAGTTTTGACATGAAATCCACTCACTACCCCACTGACTCTGTCTGGGTTCCTTCTGGTGTGCACAACTATGCTGCAAAATGTACAAAGCCCAGGCGTATAAAGCAGCTATAAAAGCACTGAATAATGGCTAACACACACACACAAAGACAGCAAGGAATAACAATGTGTTAGACTAAGCATGAGTATGCCCTTTGAAGTACCACCCTTGTAAGACATGCAAGCAGACCTCAGTGAGGTGAGGATGGGGCAACGACCTCTGTTCCCTGAAACAGCTCCTTTGTATTGCTTAGTCACCACCTTCCAACTCCTGGGTTTTGCTTTTAATTTTATGTTTCTATATCAGTGATTTCCCTCTACCTTCAGTCCTTGACCTGCTATTTATGCCCCTCTCACCAAATTAACCTCAGTCTGCAGTCTGTACTTCTCATATGTGGTTCATCTCTACAGTTAATCCTTAGTCTGAGCCAAGGTTACGCAGCTGTGTCATATGAGACAGAGCCCAATCTCGGGGATGGGGAAGGTTATGCTGCCACATACAACACACTACAGGCATCTGCTTTAATCTACACCCTCAGAATACTACCTGCTTTCTTTCCTGTTACTGCTGGGCCATCCTAGAGATAAATTATAAAGACACAGAAGCAACATCCATTGAAAGACTAAGCAACAGGTTGACAAAGGATGCAAATGCTTGTGGATACTTACTACCATGCTTATACTTGGACTTCTATGCAAAACTATCTGAGTTTCATAAAGTATGTTTGAATGTAAAAAAAACCCCAAAGCAATGCTGAAACATACAGGACATGGGAAATCCTGTATGATTTAATAGAATAAATATCTATCTCATGCTTCAAAACTACATACAGCTCAGTAATCACTGCTCTTTAAACCCAAGCCTTTTCCTTCATGATTACAATGAGCACTTATTTATTGTCCTTTGTCTTTTCTGTTAGAAGAAATACAGGACTACTTAAAGGAAGCAAAACTTGATCCTGTTAGCTTTGTTCACACACTTTCACCCTAAACACCAAATCTCTTGTTTGAATATTTGCCTCCAACTTTAAGACTGTTGAATTTGAAGAAATTTTGCAAAGGAGAAACAATCTCTTAAGATCTATGTTCCCTATGAGGTTTGTAAAAACAGGCTTCTAGACAGAGAAGAGAGAACTTGGGTTAAGAGCAAAGTATGATGTTAATTTTCTTATTAGGCATCAGATAATACATATCCACGGCGATGTCCAAAATTCTACCACTTATGAAACTGCTTTTCTGAGCACTCCTCTCTCTTCATTAGTTCACCAGTACCCCACATGCCTTTTCTTACATGCTTCAGTACTCCCCACAGCCCACAATCCAGTATCCCTGGAAGGTACCTTACTAAAGGCGTACCTTCTATGAGATCATGACAAAAGTAATGCAGAAGCAATCCATGCTGCTCCCCTATAGAGCAGGAAATAAATGTTGTGCTTATGGCTAGATCTGCAAGTAGTATTTAAGAAAATTATTTTAGCATTGATAACTTCACAGGGTTTTATTTTTTCTAAATATTCACAGATCAAAAACAATAGGACTTAATGGGACTGGTGTGTTGACTGCTGTTACCTAGTGGTTTTTGAGGCTCCATTCCACCAAAATCTTACCGTATACTTCCTTATTTCTGCTTTCTTGTATGCATGTTGGACTCCTGAGATACTAGAACACAAGCACTGAAGAACTGGAAGGAGTCTGTTTTCCAGTGCGAGCTGTCATTATCTGCCCTTTATATTCCTAGCCTTAATTCCTATGAGAACATCAGTCTGAAAGACACGGTGTTTAGATTGGAGCAGGAAGGCCAAATCAGGCTGGCATCTGGATTCAGGTAAATCCTGAACAACTTAAATGCTGGAATACTTGAGTGAATTTTATCTTTCAGTTGCACAGAAAGTACAATTTCTCAGCAAATAAAGGTGGAACTAGTCAAACCACACTTTTTTTTTTTCTTTTTTTTTTGCTACAGTAACAAATTGTTTTATAAAAGGACAGACATTTGGACAAGTTTGCTGTGTGCTATAATGACTCGGCCCAACAAGTTAGGTGTCTACATTTAGCCCATAACCAGGGCTAAACTACAGCAATTGCTCTATCACCCAGTGACTCCACCCAGCCTAAAGGGATCAGGAAAAGCAGAGGATTCTCACAGGTTGAAATGAAAATGGATTTAATGAAACAGTCAAACTATTACCAATGATAGTATAAAGTAAAGTTCTACTCAGCCCAGCAAATGAACAGTGGTCACAATAAACAGGAAGGCAGTCCTCAGGAGCAGGAAGAGGAGTGGGGTCAGAAGGCACCTGAGCAGGAACCCAAGCAGGACACTCCTTCCTCTGCAAATATCCCCCTTTACACTAAGCATGACATTCACAATCTGAGATACCCCTGTGAGCCAATTCAGGTCAGCTGCTCTGGCTGACTCCAAACTGCTAATGACCCGCAGACCATGGCAGGCCTATGATTCTGTCCCAGCAAAATCAGGACATGAGGCTGTGAAAACTCTACAGGAAAAACAACATTCTGAATCTTTGGTCTTCTCTACTGTATGACTCGTAAGCGTTAAAAAGCAATCAAAGAAAAAAGAAAACCAAAAAACAACGACACAGGTTTGACTTCAAAACCAAAAACAGATCTAAAGCTTCTCATCTAGTTTTATCTTTTTTCCATAAAAAGGCACAGTTGGTGGCTTTTGATCAGGGTCCTATTCAATACTTTCATGTTGTTAACACAATTCTATCTTAATGCTACTCAAGAATTACAGTTTTTGGAAAGGAACCTACACAAAACCAAGTTTCTTTACTTATAGCTATCACATCTGCCTTTTCAGTGAGACCTAATTTCCCAAGAGTCATCTGCTTCCTCCCAGAGACATGTTTTCTCCTCATTCTCTGTCATTCAAAACACTGTTGGAGCATTGTGGGGATACAGAATTCTTTCTACTTAAGCTTGCAAGTCTGGTACTCCATCTAGGTATCTAGATGTACATCTTATGTACACCAGATAGTTACCATATCTGTTAGCAATCAAACACCTGACAATACTGTTTTTCTGAACTATAGTTTGACATAGCGGTTCCTCTATTCTCTTTTAGCTGTACAAATATTGTAAAGAAATAGCAGTATGCAAGACATTCTTAGAAATGTATATTCCAAACAGCAACTGATCCCTTAATGTTTGTTGATGCAAAGGAAGTAAGCTAGCTGTAAACAGATGTGAAATTCACAGCAGGATAATACAGTAAACTGAAGTTTCACTAACAGTGGATTTACCACAGAGAAAACATTTTCAGACTCATCACAATACAGTAAGAATTGGGAGAAGGAAGGAAATTATTTTAGCTTGTCCATATCCTGCATTAGCATTAAAACCATTGTATGATTTAATTACAGTTTACCCAATAGTTATGTTAGACATGAAGAAACTGGGGGGGGAAGACAAATCACAGGGAAAAAAAAAAAATCCATAAAATCAGGGATAGCACAGAGAACATAAATTGGAAATAATCATTCAAATACTGCATTGTTAAAAACAGAACAACAACAAACAAACAAACACTCACAAAACCAAACCAACCAACCAAACAAAAACCCCACCAAAACTGGTTACACCATTAGAAGCTAAAAGTTAAAAGACCTGAAACGAGCTAAATTGTTTGTGTTCTTTCCTTTTCAAATGCATAGGACAGAAATCTGTAAAAAAGGATTCCAGACAATTTTGCAAGGGTCAGATCTTTGGTTCTGAGGCAAGCTATAGCTTAGAAAACTCTGTAAACTGAAGCATGCTGGAACCTGAGAGGTTCCTGAGAAACCATCAGCTTAGTGCTTGTCAGGCATTCATATTTTCCAAAAAGATCCAACGTGATGATGAAGGCTGACTTCAGTCTGACCCACAAGGATAGTAAATAAAGTTTGTCCATCTAAAGTTGGTTACATTGGTACAGAAAGCTGACCTCCTGGAAATACTTTTTCCATTGTATAGTCTTTGTAAAACAGAGATGGAGCATGGGAAGAGGACAATGATGTCAGAGGGGTTACAGCACTTTTTTCCAGCATGGTGATTTCTGTGTTTCTTGTGCTGTTGCATCTCGTGAATTCCCAGATTATTCATTTTCTACCTAATTAGTTTGCAGTAACATAGTCTGTGTTATCCCGTTTTTGTTAATCATAATTATGTTAAGAAATCATGATATTAACATTCTTCTCTTGGTGCATTAGTAATATGTTGATGATGAAAATATATTAATGTATTTGCCACAAAAATATATTCAATCAAAGTTTTGTTTCCTTTTATTAAGTCTCTTGACTCATGTTTGTTTCAAAAGCTATTACTCAGAATGACAAAAATAAAAGCTTCTTCACTGAAAGTCAGCATGATTCCAGTGAGTCTAGAAGCCTTGAGCACTAACTAATCCTGCACAGCACTTCCACATGAAAAAAATTAAGCCAAGAAAAATGTATTAAGTTTCAGGGTACAAATTGAAAATTAGACTAGATAATCAAACCCGCAAAATTTGAACTGCTGTCATGTAAGCCAGACGGTGGAAGAAAAAGGTCAGTAACAACTGATGCAGTGGAGCTGCTCAACTGAATACAGATATCTGACTGAAAAGGTGATGCAGCCTTAGATCGTAAGATATTAACACAAACAACTGTAAGAAGAATGGGTATACTGAGACTGCTTATATTGTCATGATATCAAGTGCATGTATTAAATCCCAGTTTATTATAAAAAACAAAAGAAAGAAATCAGTGAGCGATTACCATTCAGACAGCAAACATCATAACCTTCAACTCTAAGTCATTTGCAGGGGAGCTGCATGAATCTGTTTTATTATTCAGAAGTGTCCAATCATTAACAATCCAAAACATTTGTGTGCAACAGCTTTACAGAGCTGACACACAACAACCTTCCTATTCAAGCACATTTCAAGCATTATTTACTTCACCTTTTCATCAAAAACCAGACCTTTTCCTTATAACAGTTGTGCAGCAGTATGAGAAGCACAAAAATCTACGCCTTTGCAAACTGCTAGCTTTAGGTTAGGCTTTCTCTTCAATAACAACTAAATACTGTGACTTCATTATAAAATTCTGATTTCTTGTATGAATTTATGAGATGCCAAAGTATGGTATGAATAAAAATCATTGACACTGAAGAAGACAAGCCCTTTTATTTAATAATTTCCTTAATTTTTTGCTCTTGGGAAATCGGAAACTGGGATTTATCAGAAACACATAGGAAAATACATTAAACTTTTTTTAAAGGAAGGTGATATTCATAATAAATAAAGTCAAGTAGCTCATTAGGTTTAGACAACTGCCACTGAAACCTCAACATCAGCAAATAGCACCAGTTGATTTTTATGAACTTGATGAGAAAGACACTATTGGAACTTTTTGTAATGCCAGAGTTCAGAAAGGCTTAAATTATCATAGAATCATAGAATGGTTTGGGTTGGAAGGGAAATTAGAAGGCTCAGGAATCTGCATCTGCATTTACTTCGTATTTTTCCTGCCGTAAGTCACGTGAGCACAGAATTACAAAGAAAAAGGAAAGCTGAGGAGGCCACAGTGAATTCATACTACCAGAAAAGTAACATCTAAAAACTGTACCAAGGTGCAGGTGCCCAGGTGCTGGCGGAGGCAGCAGCAGCAGCGGGGGCGAGGGAGGAGGGAGCCTCGGGGAAAACCTGGCTAAGAAAGGGCAAAACACTGCTCACAGTCCATTCCTCATCTCCCTGCCCTGCTCAGAGTGGGAGGAGGTAGAGGAGGGTGGGAGAGTCTAGGAGGGTGTTTCCATATTTCCTTTGCTTCTCACCAAATTGGCAATAAAGGAATTTTCCTTAGGTTTAATCCATTTTGCCCATGTCGGTAACCAGTAAGGGATCTTTCTGTCTTTATCTGGACCCATGAGTTTTTCACCTTATTTTGTTCTCTGTACAGTTAAGCAGGGAGAGCGAGGGAGCAGCTGGGGGGGCGTATGTGGGAGCCAGCCAAGGTCAACCTTCCACAGAAATTGTAGTTAATCTTGTAACTACCTATTTGTGGAAATCAAGCACATATCCCACAGTTCACAGTGATCAGTAATCTAAAACTATCCCCTTAGTATGAAAAAATGGTACCCAAAAGCGCTGTCAAATCATGTAAGGGCTGTGCATAGGTCTGTGCATAGGAAACTATGCACTGGCTGTGCATAGGAAACTACCTATGTAGTTTCCAAACTAAGATCCCTTTATAGGCTGACTGTATTACAAAAACACTTCAAAAGACATCTATAAATAGCTTTTATTGTCTATTTGACATTATTAGATTTTCAATTTTAAAAAAAAGCTCACTTTTAAAGTTAAAGATTAGCTTCAGCTAAGTTTCCTCATCAACAGGAGCATGACCTCTCTTTCATTTATTTTTCTTGTACATTAACAAGGAAAGAAGCTCATTGGCACGCCAAAAAATACAATAGGTAAGGAAATGGAATTGTCTCCGGTAGCACCACTGGAGTTTGGATAAACACCTTTTATTTGATTTGTGAGAGACTAACCTATTTGCAAGAACTAAATGGAGGTCTGGATTTAATAGCTCCTTCAGATATGTAAGATAATGAAGACCTTCCATGCACTTGTTACAAATTTTTTTTTTTTACAAGGTACTATATTAAATCTGGGAAGATATGTATCAGCACAACATGCTTCTCTTCACAGACATTACTCTGCATTAGGAGAAAAGATTAATGCCTGTCTCAAATGTCCTCAGAGGGTGGGCAGTTACTTCACTGCAAAGGTACCTGGAATTCTCCACCTGCCTTTTCTTTCCTGGTGCCTATTTTGAGCCTTCCCCTCCCGCAGCTCTACCAGGGGACCTTCTGCTAGGTTTCATGAGGCCTGCTGATATTTTTCCTCTTGACAGTTACATTAGTTCTCCACAGTTTCTATAATGAAAGGTGAACAAGCTTTGTTCTGAGTTCTTAGTAGGGCTAGAATTCTGTGAGATATCAGAGATAATCCTACAGGATATAAATATATAACTGACCCTCTCAGATTGTATCAGTGTTTGCCCCCTCTCTTTGGTTATTTAGAATCTGCTTGGGAAAGCTGTGATCCCATATATATCAGCATCAACTCACAGTCTTTCTTAGCAGCTTAATAATATACCTGTGGCTGCTTCCTAGTCTTGCAACACTGAAGGACTCATATCTGGCTTTTGAGTCATCCTCTGTCAAAGAAATATTTTTTTGGTGGAAAACAGGTTACAGCTACAACATAATGCATGGTCTATTTCAAGGAGTTCACCAAGTTCTAATATATGGCCAGAAAATGATGGCTGTGGAAGGATAATTGGTTGGCCATATAAAGCAGCTTTAACTCCCTTCATATGTTTAGCTTAATAGTTTTCTTAAGGGCACTCATGTTTTCATGGTCCCAATAAAGGTTAACAGAAGTCTGCTGTAGAAAATCTTATCTTCGCTTTGTTTAGCATTAGCGTGTTGTCAAGGTCAGCCCAAATAGAGGAGAGAAAAGTTCTGCTGCATAGTCCCAGATTTCTTACTTCCTTTTATTTGTTTGTTTGTTTTGGTGTTTGTTTGTTTTGGTGTGGTTGGTTTGGTTTGGGTTTTTAGTGGTATTTGTGGGTTTTTTTCTAAAAAACCACATATATTGTGTTGACTACAGTCTTCATGCCCTTTAATAGCTTAGTATATGCCACAAAGTAAAATTTAAACGTTTTAATACTTCTCCTGATGGAGACACTGAGAAAGCATAATTTTAACTTGCGCACTATTTATTTCTCTGAAATGTGGTGCAGCCAGCTTTTCCCAGCTGATGCTGCAGTGGTTCACATCTATCACCAGCTCTAAATCATCTTCTGTCCAGCGTTACTGTGCAACAGCACAATAGGTGCTGCATTACAATGGCAGTCACTTTTGATCAGTGTTTTGACAGAACTGGATGGCTCATATTTTTCCATATTGTGTCTACACTAAAAGCCTTTGCCTTAATTCTGGAAAAGAAATTTGGCACAGGGTTATTTCAAATACGCTACTCCAACATGGATGCACTTTGGTCCCAAACTGATGCAACATAAAGATTTTTGTGTTTTGAAATTGTTTCCTATACTTTCTCTTTCATTATTTTTTAATAATATATGTTTTCCTATTTCAAATTAGAACACATAAAATTATTTTCTTCTAGAGGATTTGCATTTGTTCAGGTATGCATATACATACTAATTCCAACGGTGATAATGCAGACTTAAAAAGGGGAGAATTTTTTGCCTCAGCTCCCAGCTATGAATCAGTAAACCAGACACAGAGAGTTTTAACGCCCATCGCCTAGATAATCATAGATGGGGCACATGCTGCTTGAGCCACCTGGTGTAATTTACAATAGACTGAGAGTACTTCCAGCTGTGCCAGGTGTTGAACACATCAGGGAAGTATTAAAGAAGCTGTCTGCCACCATGGCACTGCAGAGTTCATTCCCTGCTTCTCCTTTCTTGATCCCCATCACCTTCTGATCACAACTCTGACACAGGCTGCTGACAAGAGTGATGTAAGAACTAATGCCACACCACTATCTCAAATAATCCTGTCAAGTTGGGTATTCTGCTAGTTTAGGGTCAGTTTGTACTGATATGAAGGGAAAAAAAAAAAATGAAGCCATGCTGTGATGAGCAGATGAACTTTGCTGCCTTTAGGATCAAGTGCAATCATTTGTTACCTGCATTACTTATAGACCATTGCATACTATGCAATATTTACATGGACAGTCATGCTGAATAGAAGCAATACAACATGTCTTTTCTGGTTATTTTTGATGTAGTAATAAATACAGAACAGTAGAATGTACTGCAAAGCACACTGAATGGTACATAATAAAACTGTAATTTCAATGGAAGTGCTCTGATAGACAAGCAAAGAGGACAGGGAAGACAGAATTGTTTCTTAATGGAACTTTGGAACTTTGGCATAGAATTATGTAATTGAATTAGAGTCACATCTTTCTTTTTCACATATACAATGCAATTTCTTTTAATAATATGTGGAAAATGAAGTGGTGATGACAGCAAGTAAATTTTAAAGATTTTTTCTGAGGGGCTGCTTTGCAATAACTCCTTGAGAGCTGTAAAAAAAACCCCAAAATTGCCAAAAAGTTTCAAAGCGTCTCTTCCCCCTAATGTTTCATGCAGTTTTGTTGTTATTTTGTACAGAGTTGCTTTCACTGAGAAATCATTCTTTTAATTGCATTGTGAAGGGATTATTTATTACATTTGAAATAAGCAGCAAACTGGGAAAAAAAATTCTAGCAATGCAAAGCTAATTCTCCAAATTACTCTTTTTCCAAAATATATATTTTTTAATTATTAGTAAAAGCATAAATCAATACTCAGAGCTAGTTGGTATGAAATAATGACATAAGAGCATTAAGTTTCCTTGGCAAACTATTTTTCAGGAAAGTTTAAACTAGCTCACTTTTCCAGAATAGCTCACATCATCCATCAGGATACTCAAGAAGGTAATTCAGGAAACAGCTCTATTAATACTCCCAGAGGTAAACTGATGCTGTGAGCTTTTCTACACCTTGAGGTTTTTGAGTGCTGAGCCATTCAATACACAAGCAAAGGTACAGTATTGCAGTCTCATAACTGGAAATGAAGGGAACTACAAGTATTTAGGGGCTTAACCTGCTCTCATCTTTAGCTTAAATGCCTCCCTCAGCTCTTTCTTCATAGACAAAAGGATACTAAGGAACTTTTGTAAAGCACTGAAGTACCTTTGTAATCTTGAAATTGGATAATCCACATCGAGGACTCTCATCCAACTACTTAAACTTATTTCTGACCAATTTTAGCTTATCAAAAACAACCCAACTGAAAACAGCACTTCACAAGTACAAACCATTTAACCTTCTTCTAGCATGTACTTGCACATAGGCATTCTCTTCACAGTTCCAAATGATCCATATTTATCTTTCTAAGCAAGCAGCAGAACACAAATAGAGATTTAATCTTTTGCCACTGATGTCATAATGCTGAAACAAGCAGTAGTTTCCCCTGCTTTGTTAGACACATGCATGTTCTGAGGAGTCCAGTTATAAAAAATGCCTACGGGAAAATTCTATGGACTGTGGAATAAAATAATATTTAGCAAATTAGGATGCCTTCATTAGTACCTTAGTTTGAAAACCTACCCTTTTATGTAGCACAAGTTTTTGAAATAAGTTTAACTAAATTTCACTGTAATCAAACACAATGAATTTCTCATAGAACCAATTGTCATGTAATCATAGAATCATCTAGGTTGGAAAAGACCTTCAAGATCATCAAGTCCACCTATGAACCCTACTCTAACAAGTCCACCACTAAGCCATATCCCCATGCACCATAGCTATATAGCTCTTAAACAGGGATGGTGACTCAACCACCTCCTGGGGCAGCCTGTTCCAATGCCTGACAACCTTTTCAGTGAAAAAAATATTCCTAGTGTCCACTCTAAACCTCCTCTGGTGCAGCTTGAGGCCATTTCCTCTTGTTCTATTGCTAGTTACTTGTGAGAAGAGACCAGTGCCTACCTCTCTATAACCTTCTTTCAGGTAGTTTTAGAGAGTGGTAAGGTCTCCCCTCATCCTCCTTCAGACTAAACAACCCCAGTTCCCTCAGCTACTCCTCATAAGACTTGTTCTCTAGACCGTTCACCATTTTAGTTGCTCTTCTCTGGACCTGCTCCAGCAACTCAATGTCTTTCTTATAGCGAGAGGCCCAAAACTGAACACAGCACTTGAGGTGCTGAGTACACTGAGCACCAGTGCTGAGTACAGGGAGACAATCACCTCCCTGGTCCTGCTGGCCACACTATTTCTAATATAAGCTAGGATGCTGTTGGCTTTCTTGGCCACCTGGGCACACTGCTGGCTCATATGCTCATATATTATATTAGGACATATATTGTACCAAAATCCTAAAGCTTCCAAAGTGACAGAAAGAAAATTATAACTGTATGTCAGTGAAATGCAGAATTTTGTCATTCTGTTCTATTAAATTTTGTAGAAAACTGTCCAAAGTATTCAACAGATATAATCCAAAGTTAAAATGGTTTACATACATACACACAAATATAGAATCATAGAATCATTTTGGTTAGAAGAGACCTTTACGATCATCAAGTCCAACCACTAACCCAATACTGTCAAGTCCATCACTAAATCATGTCCCTCAGCACCACATCTCTGTGTCTTTTAAATACCTTCAGGGATGGTGATTCCACCACCACCCTGGGCAGCCTGTTTCAGTGCTTTACAACCTTGTCAGTGAAGAAATTTTCCCTAATATGTAATCTAAATATCCCCTGGTGCAACTTGAGGCCATTTTCTCTTGTCCTATTGCTTGTTACATGGGAGAAGAGACCAACCTCCACCTCACTACAACCTCCTTTCAGGTAGTTGTAAAGAGCAGTAAGGTCTCCCCTGAGCCTGCTTTCTTCCAGGCTAAACATCCCCAGTTCCTTCAGCCACTCCTTGTAAGACTAGTGCTCTAGACCTTTCATCAGTTTATACATATCCAAGTTCTCAACAAATCTCCCAGTACGTATGTTGTCACCTACTTAAACATCCACTTCAGGGTAGAAACAGAATATTAGATGATAAGATACCAAAAGATCAGGTTAGTACAATTTGAAATACACAAATTAGGTTCAGAAACCTTCACTGATCACCTTAGTTTTGTCCTTTTTAATCCTATTTTAATCTCCAAGTTTGTAATTTTCAGGTTTTGTACTGATTGCCATTCCAAATTTCCTCCTGAATTTGCCTGTGTTCTCTTAGTTCTTGTCTAGCTTTCTCAGTACCTTCTCAAGACACGGAGTGCAACTAATAGGTAGAAAGAGGCAGAAGCTTGATTGTAAAAGAAAAAAAAAAGCCACAAAAATGCTCATTTGATCATTTACACTGAGCATAAATTTTAAGAATAGCAGCTGGAAACTATTCTTCCAACGTAGAATATTTTAATTTTCTTGAAATTCCCTTGTGGTTTTGTTTTTAAATCTATACTGAGAAACTCAGCAATGCTTTAAGCATCAAAAATAGTACTTTACAGTGAAATGAAATTATCCTAGAGGTTTTGCCCTGTTTTATTAACGCAAAAAATAACTAGTAAGAGAGAAAAATATTTTTAATTAAATATTTCCTTACTTGTGTTTTATATGCCATTCTTTAAGTTTTGGACTCTCAGCTCATAGCCGTGTTAATTGTGCACTGTGAGTGAACGTAGACAATAAGCAAAACTGTATAGTTTAACTCTTGGTACTAATAGGCTTTGCATTGTCCTAGAACAAGAAAATATTTAGGTGTTTCCATAGATCAGTGCAGAAAGAATTACTCTTCAGACAGATTATTTTGGGGTATGGTTATTCTTGTGCTAATATCACATTTAACTAAAGTCGATTTTCAACTCCCATGGTATTTTTCCCCTGAATAAGTGTATAGAGAGCAATCCCATCCTCCACTCTAGCAAATTAAAAGCTTAAGAGGAGTAAAGTTCTTCTGGTCTTTGTCCCTGTGACAAGCTCTCCAAATTCCTGATTCACTCTGTACTTGTTTTGGTTTGAATTCTAATTCATTGAAAATGAGTGGTCAGAATTAAGCACAGAATCTAAAATAATGTCTTATGAAATCCTTGTTCAATTGTACTTGTACTAGTACTTCTTTCTATTGAGAAAAGATGATGTTATTATCAGCTACAGTATATTAGCAGTTCACATCATTCTGCAGTGAACTAGTGCACAAGGGAAGACTGTCCTCCTCAGCCTTCTGCACTGATGAACTTCTGCCTTAATGCAGGTTTCCATTATTAGATTGATGTATAACACTGCATCTTCTCCTATTGGCTTTAAAACCTATTTTGATTCTTCTAGTTTTCAGAAAGCAGGTGGTTTTGAATGTTATTTCAACATTCTCCCTATTAAGAATGTCCACTTCTGAAAATATTGTTTACTGCTTAACCATGAAAAATCCCATTATCCACCTAACCTGACACAGGTTAATGTCAATGCTGTTTTCCATTTAGTTAATGGGCTACCCTTTTCACAACCCATTTTTAGGGGATAATTTCCTCTTATCTAAGTCCAATAATTTTTCTGGTAGTACTGTACCAAGAGCTTTTGATCAGAGAAGAGAGATACATTTATTTTGTCTACAAAAATCACTAGACTTGTTTAACAAAAAAACCCACCGAACACCTCCTCCCCATTGGTGTGGATCAACTGGGTCATAGCTCATAAACAAGTTTTGGTTAATGTCTAGGCAGGCAACTCACAAGGGGTTGTAAAAGCTACCCAGCCTTGGATTGCCTTGAGGTCCTATCTATGCGGAGATGAGACTATGGGGAGCTGTGTAGACAGCTTAGCCCGATGTTGTCAATAAGTCATAGACCAAAAAGGGCAATGTTGCACTGTACAAAGAACCAAAACCTGAGCTGAGCCTTGAAATGTCCTAACAAGTAATATGCTCTCAGTCTCAACTGAGAGTCCTTACCTGCAGGGGTAAGAGAATACTTAGCATGTTCTAAGTTTGTGGGTGATTTAACAAATGCATGTATAATATTTATCACGCTTTTTAGGCTGTTAGAGTGTATTCTTGCTTTTAAGTTGCCATAGTGCATTCTTCCACTGTATCCATGAAAAACCGCAATAGTGAATTAAATGTCTAAGTAAAGCTCAAAAAAATGTTTGCTTGAGTCTTGCAGTTAAACCTGTGAGTGAAGCTGAAATGGATCATATGCTTAAGCCTTGCAGTCTAGTATCTTTTTGCCACACCCCCGCCAAAGAAACAACAACAAAAATAATTAGAAGTTAGTTTGTCACTATCTACTTCTCTATTTAATGTCATTTCAACTATTCTTTCTCTCTAAATTTGTTCAGGAGTATTACTTACTCTGGGCCAAGCATCAACAGCATGATATTTTTTGTTCTTGCTCTTGCCAGTGTAGATTTTCACCTAGCAACAAGTGGTGCTATTTGGTGCCATCATATAAATCATACTTATACAATTTAAATATAAATCTCTCACCAATTGTACAAAAGAAAAAAGAAAAGGAAGTATATATAATTAGAGTTATCTGCAACTTTAAGATTATACAAAGTTCAATTATAGCTCGAGACAAACAGATAAAGTGATGCACGAACATACATTCTTATTCAATGCTGGAAAGAAAGTTCAAATGACTGCTTTTAGCCCAGTATGACCTGTGGTAACTATAAAAATATTGCTTAGTCAAGCAGGAAGATAGCTGCTAGGACTCGAACCACTGAGATATTTTTGGGTAACAGAAGATATAATCTGTTGTGAATGTAGTTCACCAAAATGCCAGGCTTAAGAATAACTCCTCCAAAATGTCAGATTTAAAAATAATTCTAAGTGGCTAGAATTTGTTACAAAATAAACTCTGCCCATCTTTAAAGTCTATATCTCTCATTATGTTCATCACCTTAGGCAGCATCATGCTAACCATAAAGAATGGCAAGACAGTTAATGCACTCGGCAAAGCCTTAGAGAAAACCAAACCAAACCAAACCAAACCAAACCAAACCAACAACAACAACCAAACCAAACCAAACAAACCCACACAAACAAACAAACCAGAAACAAACAAAAAACACCAAACAGGCTAATTCCAATCCCTGATTTTACTAAATCCCAGTACTTGAACAAACAGCCCTTAGAAATGCATCTTTTGTATCTCTGTAATGGAAGTTGTTTTCTCAGCTCAATTTCTGAATATTACGTCTGTTTAAAAATTCAAGCATCTTGAAGACACAGCCAGGAGTAACTGACATCCAATGACTGATACTTAGGATGCAGAGTATGTCTGCACTCCCTTACTATAAAATTTCTAGACAAACAGGATCCTAAAAGCAAGAGTTTGCCATAAAACTTTTTGTACACACACAATAATGAAGTCTACAATAGCAGTCAAAATGTGGAATAATAATCAGGGTTTGATTTAAAGCAGGATCCCATGTTAACTGCCAAACTGGAGCTTCTGAAAAGCTGTATAACAGAAGTTGTTAACATTCTGTTTACCATTTTGTGCTCAAGATGTAACTTACTAGGATATATATTTTTTTCAAATGGCTTTTCTTAGAATTCCACATGACAGGCCACTGATTAAACCTTGGACAATTTAGATCCAGAGTGTAGCATGATGATAAATAAAACCATAACTGAGATACGGAAAAAAAAAGTATTTCTGAGAATTTTAGAATAGTCATTCCACTCCAAGAGTTAAGGAAATTCTTTACTGCTTTTTACTACTAGTCCATACAGCTTTAACATTTACAGTTGCTCTTGAAACAATGTAGGGAAATGGAAAACACAAGAATTAACAACGAAGAAAAACTAGACAAGGATGAAAATTACTCTATAAACAAAGTCAGAGCAAACAAAATTCAATATATAGTAGTACAGTTGGGCATATCTCAGTACTTCTAGAGAGATGAATGATGATTGAATATACAGCTGGGGAGAAGGATTAAGGAGGAATGTTACAAGAAACGGGAAAAGTAAGATGGTCTTTATATCACTGTTCTTACTTACCTGGGAGCAGTACTTCTGTCTACTTCAGGACTTTGTGCAGCACCTTTGTGAAGGAATAAAAAGAAGAAACTAGGATCATAGATGGCTCTCATGCTGCTAACAGATACATTTTGTCACCTGTCTGGCTTTGTCTTATCACAGAAATTCAGTCTCTTAGCGTAGGTACAAATAATTACTGAGGCTGCCAACAAATGAAACAAACTGTATTTGAGATGGAACAAGGCTTTCTGTCATCTAAATCTAAGGCACGGCAAAGACCACTGTAAACTCACTATTAGGAACACCTAAACTAAAAGTAGGGCATGGACAAGAAAGCCTTCTTAGCCATCACTAGACAAAGTAACCTTGATTCACATCACATTTGCTCAACAGCAATTCTCAAGTGTCCATAAAATTGCTTGGGATAAACTTATTTTACCTATTCCACTAAAATGATGCTAATTTTCCATTTTTTGCAGATGTTTTCATTTTGCTTATGCAAAATTCCTTCTACATTTGCTAAAGGATTATGAATTTTTCTTCAGGCCCACAGTGTGGTCCCAAGTATCTATGATACATCTCTATTAGACTTTCAGTGTCAGTTTTAGGTGAAGTTATGACTATAAACAGGAAGTGAATTCCCCAAATGAATTCTCTGAGGTTAAGCTGACAACAGCCATTTATATTAGTTAGAGGGTTTTGCTTGGTACACAAAGAAAAAAAAAACCTACTACATAGAAGATTAGAATGTAAAGACTGAGCTACCACATTGTGGGTCTTAAAATAATAGTATCCTCAATGGATTCAAATGACTGCAGCCATTTTGTCTCCAGTTTTGCATAAAAATGTACTTGAATTTTATTTGATAGAATTTTTTTCCTCCATTCAATGGATTTTACTACCCGTTTCTGGTTGAAGAAAAACCACACCCAAATTCAGCACAAAGCCACAAGACTTTTATCCCTCAAAGAATATTACTGCAAACAATCAACATTGTTTCTCAACACAATGGAAAACCTGTGCTGTTTTCAGCTGAGATCGAGTTAATTTTCTTCCTAGTAGCTGGCACAGTGCTGTGCTTTGGATTCAGGATGGGAATAACATTGATGATACACTGATGATTTAGCTGTTGCTGAGCAGTTCTTAAACAGAATCAAGGACATTTCAGCTTCTCATGCTGCCCAGCCAGCAAGGAGGCTAGGGATGCACAAGAAGCTGGGAGACAGCCAGGACAGCTGACCTAAACTGGCCAAAGGGATATTCCATACCATATGATGTCATGTTCAACAATAAAACTGGGGTCATTGTCTGGGGGAGGGCACAGACCAGTGCTCTGAGATTGGCTGGGCATTGGTCAGTGGGTGATGAGCAGTTGCACTGTGCATCACTTGGTTTGTATATTCTTTTATCATTAATTTCCTTTCCTTTTCTGTTAAACTCTCTTGATGTCAACACATGAGACTTACCTGTTTTGTCCAACTCTCTCCCTCATCCCGCTGCAGGGGAGTGAGGGGACAGCTGTGTGGTGTTTAGCTGCCTGACGGGTTAAACCACACCTCCCTCTGAAATTCCCTTGAAGAAAGCTAAGCTAACACTGCAAGCTTTTGGAAAGTGTTACCCATGTAAGATGTAACAGATGTATTATGCCAAAACATAATACTGAACCACTGTAACTTTGTTATTGTTTTTATTTATTTCCTGGCTCCCTTGATGACTCAAACATGTTACAGATACTTAAGATAGGAAACTATCCTGTGCAGATACTGTCTTGCAAGATACCCATCATCTTGTAAGTCTGTAAGAGAGGTGGTGAATGAAGTTAAATTCAGTCGGTGGCTGGTCACAAGCGGTGTTCCCCAGGGCTCAGTACTGGGGCCTCTCCTGTTTAATATCTTTAGCAGTGATCTGGATGAGGGGATTGAGTGCACCCTCAGTAAGTTTGCAGGTGGCACTAATTTGGGTGGTTGTGTTGATCTTCTTGAGGGCAGTAGGGAGGCTCTGCATAGGGATCTGGACAGGCTGAATCAATGGGCCCAGGCTGGTGGTATGAGGTTTAACTAGGCCAAGTGCCAAGTCTTGCACTTGGGCCACAACAACCCCAGGCAATGCTGCAGGCTTGGGGAAGTGTGGCTGGAAAGCTACCTGGCAGAAAAGGACCTGGAGGTGTTGGCTGACAGACATAAGAATTATTAGCTGGCAGTGTGCCCAGGTGGCCAAGAAGGCAAATAGCATCCTGGCCTGTGGCAGAAATAGCGCGGCCAGCAAGACTAGGGAAGTGATTGTCCCACTATACTGGGCACTGGTGAGGCCACACCTCAAATGCTGGGTTCAGTTTTGGGCCTTTCACTATAAGAAAGACATTGAGGTGCTCGATCTGCAGGCAATGGGGCTGGTGAAGGGTCTAGAGCACAAGTCTTACGAGAAGGAGCTGAGGAAACTGGGGTTGTTTAGCCTGGAGAAAAGGAGGCTGAGAAGAGACCTTATTTCTCTCTACAGCTACCTAAAAGCAGTGTGTAGCAAGGTGGATGTTGATCTCTTCTCCCAAGTAACAATTCATAGGACGAGAGGAGATGGCCTCAAGTTTTGCCAGGGAAGGTTTAGGTTGGCTATTAGGAAAATTTCCTTCATTAAGAGGTTGTCAAGTCTGCTGAGGAAAGTGTCTGGCTCACAGCTGTATCCCATACCATAAAAGTCATGCTCTTCATAAAAGGGGAATTTTGCTGGGGGGGTTTCTGGCTTGGGTTTCTCCTGATCCTGCTCCTCTTCCTGAGGCCTGCCTTGCCGTTTATTGTGATCACTGTTCATTTGCTGGGTTGAGTAGCACTTTGTTTACTTTATACTGGCATTAGTATTATTTTTTCTGTATCATTAAATGAATTTTCATTTCAATGCACAGATGGGTGTCCTCTCCTTTTCCTGAACCCCCCTTCTTTGCTGGGAAGGGGTCACTGGGTGATCGAGCAACTGCTATAGTTTAGCCCTGGGTATGTGCTTAATGAAGATGCGAAGAAAGCTCCTCTGAATATACACTGGTGGTATTAAGAGTTGAATTTGGCTTCAGTGGTATATAACATATTCCAGCTGGTATCTGGCTGTGATGACTTGACACATCTTATAGTTGTGTTTTGCATATTGTCAATTTATTAGTCAATCAGTCATCTATATTATTCGTAGTTGTGACAAAGGTGAATTGTATATTTACAAACTTTCCTAATGTCACAGTCCACGTATCACTTTGTGTGGCAGTAGTAGCTCTCTCTCTCAAAACAATGTTGTTACCCTATTATCTTAAAAATATGCATAACTTTTCTCTTTGAATACTTCCTCATTATATTTGATATCCTCATTTCAGTTAATTCACAGTTAATAACAGTGGCATGTTTCATGTAAATCCTTAACTGCTGTTTTCTAATGTTGATTTCATTACAAATTAAAGCATAGGATGCTTGGACTTTTGTGTTCAAATAGGCTCTAATTGCAGTACAACATGCAAAGTGATTTAATTGGAGAACTTTAAATTTTATAAGCATCTCAGTAAGGAATTTAAAGCACTCCAATAATTTTAAATCACTCTGCATTGTACAAAGCAATTTAAATTTATTGGAAGTAAAATTTGGAAGCTATCAGGGTTCTGGGTATTGCAGCATACACTGGCTTAAAATTACTAAAGCACTTTAAATTTTTATAAGCACTTTATATAAAGATCAGGGCTCTGGCTTGGGATAGTGCAATTTAAAGTTGTTAGAGGTTTGAATCTTGAATCCCAATTAAAAAAAAAAAAAAATAAAAATACCTG
>WUAM01000233.1:290880-322678 GCA_024336885.1 Actenoides hombroni | reverse complement strand
ATAAAAATAACTGGAGCTCTTCCAGAATGATCTTAGTTTACTTCACAAGAGATCCAAAATCCAATTTAAAATTAAAAAAAAAAAAAAAAGAAAGAAAAAAGCAAACAAGGTACAGTTCTGTAAAAGCTATCTTTATCCTATTCAGTTCAGAGAAAGCTGTTGCAACACTGTCTTTTGTTATAGTCCCCTGATGAATTTCTTTTTGTCTATCATAAAGAGTATATAAAGAATACTGAAATCTATCTGACATTTATGAAGATGAAATTTTCTTTAACTCAAAATGATAGGTTAAGAAATCAAATGTCATATTTTAAACAAAGGCCCTGACCCTATTTACTATGGGATTAAGTTTGAACTGCTATGATTAATTTCAGAATTATGATAAACTGAGATTTCTCTCCTATTTTAGATTATTCCTGATCTCTTTCTTGGTGTCAGATACCTTGAGCTTCCATCACCATTCCTGTTTCTTTATGATTCTGTTTGTTTTTTCCTGGGAGGAGGGTACAAGGGGAAATAAGGAGCAGTTTGTTTTGAAAAACAGGCCTGAAATTTAGCAGTAAGAATTGAGGCATTGTGTGAGCATATGTGATATCTTTCATCGTTTAAAAGACTCTCTGTCTGAGCGCAGTTTAGAAAAAAAAATTAAGGAAGGTGAAGATGAGCTGATGAACTGCGGTAGGTGAGGCCTGTTACTGAAAGAGGCCCATGAAGATCCTTTCCTTTAAGGGCAAAACCATCTTATTTGCTTTAAGGTAATCTTCCTTCAAATAAAGCAAATTATGTCAGTCAAGTTTTACTTGTTCGAACTCCCAGTGTACTCAAGTCCAGCCTAGTTCAACTATGACTTGAGGATTTCATGCTGGCATCATTTTAGGGGCAATTTGCAAGAAGAGACAAGATGGTTGCAGGGATATGCAGGGCGTTTTCATATTTACCTTTGCTTCTCACCGTGCAATTCTCTTTTAATTGGCAATAAGTGTATTTTCCCCAAGTCAGATCTGTTTTGCCTGTGATGGTAGCTAGTAAGGGATCTCCTTGTTTTTACCTTAACCCACAAGCTTTCTTATTCCTGTTCTTTATTGTTTTCCACCCCATCCTTTGGAGGCTTGGGGTGGTGATAATTGAATGGGAGTTTGGCTGTTGGCCAACACAAACAAACCAAAGCTGTTTGCTTTAAAGTTAGTGACTTTATTTGAGACTAGGTAGTCTCAAATACCTCATATTACAGAGAGTGCTAATTTGTTCAACTGGTATATCTAGAGAACTACATCTAAAGAATGTCAGTGGTTTATGTGACTGAGAAACCCTCTCTGTGTTTCTGAAAGCAGTGTAGCTGTTTTCTGTCAGGGCTGGGCAACGCACATCACAGATTTTATGGCACTTACTAAGACAGAACAGTGAGATGAAAAATTTCTACCCAAAAATTTTCTTTTGAGTTAAATAGTTCTATTACCCTAGATGAAGTGGGATATGCTGAGTACTTAAAAACTATTCTGGAAAAGTCAACCTGTTAGCACAAAAAAATACTACATCATCAGGGTGTATTTTTTTATAGTATGCCACTTGGACAGAGAGAGTCCCATGGATTTGATACAGATTTTTCAAATTATATTTTTCTTTTTGTCTTCTAATAGAAGTCAGCCTCAATGCATATTGTCAAACACTTCAGGAGCGATGAATAAATCATCAGGAAATATGCTATGCATATGTTCTGATTAGAAGGAAATATGATGGTACTAGACACTCTTGGGTTCCACAAGACTAACTTCTGGTAACTGAACTTTCACAGTCTGGCAGGCACCTTCACAAATGAATCCAGAATGGTGAAGCCCATCCCACTACTAAAACCTTTCCATGTAAACCAAGTACAAAAAGGAGCAACAACATCAACAAAAACTTTCAGTGAAGTGTTGGGCACATCACTAAGAACTACAGAGAAAGGCAATAGAAAATCTGGCAGAACAAATGACAAGTTAAAATTACCCTGCAATATTTTTTTTGGAACAAATGTGAATTGGCAAGTCAAACATATGCTGTGTCAGAAATATCCATTCTGTTGCCGAAGGATTTTTTTTGATCCAGTACGATGCTCCTTCGAAGTAATTTTATTGTCACAATTGACTGTGATATTTTTAAAAAATAAAACACAGCCAGAACCCATTCTCTGCAAACTTGTACCCTTTCTCTGCAAACTTGTACCCTTTCTCTGCCTTTCTCTTAAAAAAAACCCCAAAACAATGACCAAAACACCCACAAATACCAAGTGCTCCCCCTCCCCAAAAAAACAAACCACAAACACCTGCCATTTACACCTATTCAGTCAGGGCCTTTTGGAGTTAATATTTTCCTACTAAAAATATTTCTTGGACATATCCATACCATCTATCGGCAGATTTCATACTGTATGATTCAATAATTCACCTTTAGCTCTCTAGATATCTTACTAATTTACCAGTCTTCCAGCATCTGCACAGATGACACTTCTGTAATGCTGTTGTCCTTAGTACTGTACTGTTTCAGACCCACTGTGGAATAACTTGAGCAAGTATTACATGTTTTGGAAATGGCACTGAAGGTGGACATGGAACTGAAGGTGGACATGCCTCATTTACTACTACTGGAAGTTCAATCCTGTCCTGGATGAATATAAATGAACTTTCTACTTGACTTCAAAGACAGAACATCAATCTGCTGTACAGCACAACTACAGAATAGCGTCTTCTTTCATAACTTTAGCAGTCTTTGTTTCCACCTTGCATACGCTTGGAATCTCCATCTTTTCCAGGAAAAAATGGCTGAAGATACAGCTTAAATGTAACCTCCAAAGTTTAAAACTGGCCTTCTCCTCTTCTATTGCAAGAGTCATCAGTATATGAGAGGTTATTAAATGACTCCACAAATCCCTGAAGATCTATTTGCAACAAAATTTATATGCCACTTCTCCTGTGTGACTTCTCTGTGAATTTTACACTTTGATTGTACATGCTTATGAAGTGCTGACTGCGTAGATTTTAGGTGACTTAATAGACATACTGTTTCTGGGGAACAGGGGAAGATCTCTGCTATAATACATTTTCCCTCTTCAGACAATCTAATTTTGCTTTTGCTTTTTAAACCCTGCTCATCTCCCAGCTGATTATACTGCGCTTTTATTAAGTTTCATAAAAAAAACCAAACAACCAAACCCCCAAAACTTCCTTCATTCACTTTGGCTTCTTAACAGATGTACTTTGAGAACTGAGGTGAATGTCCTGTCTGCTTGCTTCAGTTCTTTTGGGGCTATAATTCTGTAGTGAAACATTTTCTGTCTAGTCTGTATGCCAGCTCTCAGTCTGACAAAATTTAGAACAGTAGAGATACTGTTTAATTAAACTCCATTTTGCAAAATATGGTTCATAATGAAAATACTGACAGACACTTAAATATAGTGACATTAGCCAATAAAATGCTAATGTATACTCATTTTAAAATATTCAATTAAACATGACCTTCTGTCAGCTAATTCATGGTTACTGGAAAATCTAATTATGCCAAGTAATGATTATGTTAAATTCCAAGTTTTACTTGAATACAGCACTTGACACCCCCTCCACATACCCTGCCCATTCTCCCCTAAACTGGATAGATTATTACAAAGCACCAGATGACTCAGTTACGTGGTATCCAAATTCTGTGGAAGTTGGGACTGAAAAGAATACATAAACATTAGACACTGAATCACATGAGATGGATACAAATCAAACACTCACACACCACCCCGAATCCCCCCACCCAACCCCACCCTTAGCATTTTTGATGCTTTAAGAACTTGGAAAATCTGGAAACAAAAAGCATTTAAGAATAGCTGCACACTGCTTTGTGACACGTATTAGATTTAGATTCCCAAATCTGATTTTTCAAAGATGATTTAAGAGGCTAAATTTCTGTGGTGTCTATGCAGGTCTTTCTTATATACTGTCACAGAGCCACCCGAAAGGAAGTAAAGGAACAGAAAAATAATAATAAAAAAATGTTCAATTCTTCCACTAGTAAGAAATGCTTCACTACTCTTCCCCCTTCATATGTGAAGCAGTCTATTGAGTCACCCCTTGCACCTTCAGAGACAGAGGCGGGAGAAGTGCATGATTACTGCCACTACCACCTTGCCTGTGGTATTCTACAACTCGTAGTGTATACCCTTTCCATGGCTTGGCCAGTTTTAACCTGACCATTCAGCTTAAATGCCATCATTCTTGATTGCAAAGGGTGAGGGATAAAAGGAAAGAGGCTTAAGAATATCTTTTTGTGTGTGTGTGTTTTCTTTTGGTGCTTCACTTGGAATATTGGCTGATCGTCCAATACCAGTTAGCATAAAGTAATGGGTTACTAACAGCTGGTGTGAAAATGCTTGAGTCAGTATTTTGGGAGAGACTAACCTGTTCCTTTTCACCAGAAAATTAGAGAAGCTTTAAAATTCAGAACACGCATTGTAGGAAAAGAAAACAGAATAACTTTTTAAGATAAGAAGAGAAAACTTATTTTGACTAGAAAATAAAAAAAACAAAAACAGAAACAAACAAAAAAACCCAAACCAAACCAAAACAAAAACAAACAAACAAAAGAACCAAAAAGATTCCTACACAACTGTCTCGTCACTCATTGTGTACTGTCAGAGCATGTCCTTTCAGGCCTTTCTCTGCTGTAGCAACCTTTGTATAGTCCTGTTGATGTCCAAGGATTTTTTTCACTTTGGACCCCTCTGGCTTGACTATTTACTCTCCACTTCACTCATCATCTTTGGTGTCAGGATACCAGCTGTCTGCTCTGAGTATTGTACTCTCCTGCTTGATTCAGTAAAACATTTCGCTCCCTGAAACATTCTTGTTGGTTTCAAATGTGCAGTTTCCCCCTTGCCTATACAGGATGAACTAGCCAGTTATACTGTTTAAATATATGGCCCTAAACAGATAAATAAATCTCCCAAATAAAGACCATATTTATCTATCATAACACCTAATGTAAAGCTATTTTTTAATACAGAATCTTAGTTCCAGAAATAAATGTAGTTGCCTGCAGTAGTACTTATGGGCAGCCTAAGATACTCCTCCCCACTGTCTGTCACTCAGATCCCCTCAAGCTAGGAACTGAAATGACAAATGGCCCAGAAGTTACTCATGATAAGCCTTATTATATTAATATTTCCAGACATAAGTGCTTTCTCAGAAAGATGATAAAAGTGGAGCAAAGACAGTTAATATCTGCACTACCAAAATATATTTTTCATTGGGAGAAAACACTTGATCAATTATTTTTTTTAACTGTACAACAAACAAAAATAATTTTATGACCTAGTCAGGATAAAAATGAAGCTTTTGCTTGCTAACTTCAAAATTCCAGATTTTTCACCCATAGTGAACAGATACTGAAAAATACGTAAACAGGACTAACAGATGTAGGGATTTAGATTTAAATATTTCTGATATTTTTTAGCAGTTTATTTTTAAGGACTCAATTCCATTCTTCAGTTATACTTTAGCCAGTGCAACTGTATCATTTAAGAATACAGCAGAACTCTTTTTAAAACTCCAATTTTACCTTTAGCCTGTGAATAGGTTTCCATCAGAAAAGTACACTGCAGAAATATTTTTTTTCTGAGAGAAATGGCACAGTACAATATTGGGGAACACAAAAAGTGTAATGGTTAGAACAGACATAAGGAGGGCAAAGATTATTATTAAGGTCCTGCCTGATGATCAAGGTCGGGAGCTTGAAGTGGGAAGAAACCAAAGTGTCAAAAGCTAACACACAGGATCAGGGTGGCAAGCTAGAGTCAGGACAGGAGATCACAAGTCTGATTCATTTATCAGACAGAAAATGACTGTTCTAAAGAGGCTTACTGCTCAAATACAAATATGGTCACACCTGCAACCTCTATGATAAGCACACTCAGAATAAAGACTAAGATGCCCTGTGCGAAGCTAAGGATATAATGCTTCTGACAGCATCTCTATTTCCCATGATGAGATCCCAGTATGGCTGCAAGAACAGCTCTGTCACATTTGGGCCACAATCTAGTCATCTCTCACATTATTTAAATCACACTTTGTTTATGAAGAGCTCTACAGTATGCCTAAGATCCAAAATTCGCATGGAAATTACACAGAACCAATGTGCTCATAGGCTTTCCTATTCTGCCCAATGGATAGATACATTAGTTACAGACTTTCAGGTACATAGGCTTTACCCCTCCAAATCATGATAGTCTTTTAGAAAATATGCTATAATTTATTAGTAAAATTTTCCATGTTAAGTTGTACTTGATTTTGACACAAAGTGATGCCATACAGTTTTAAGTATTAGAATGTGAAAAAAAGAAATCTATTATTTTTGATAAACCTCATGACAGATGAGAATTCCAACAGAATTCCATCTAAATTGGCGGCAAGCAATAATAATTACCAGTAAATAAATTACTCCTCAGTAAAATTATTGTATCTGAGACTTTTTCTGCCTCTATTTAAAACAGGAAAATTTTCCCATTGACATAAGAAGGATCATATTCAGGTGCAGTTATTTATTATCCCCCGGTGCTAAAAGAGTTCCATGTCCTGTTCAGAATAATCAGTAATTTTTCCAATATATTGTTTCACTTCCACTTCACACTGTTCTTTTGTAAGGACAACTTATCCCTGTGTGATTTTAAAGTTTGCATGACTGGTCATATTTGTTACATCATAGCACTGATAAATACATTCCGTTTACAAAAGTGGAACACAAAATACTTCTGTTTCAGCTATCATATTCTTTAACTTAAAAGTTCAGTTTCCATATGAAACAAGGCTTAGGTGATTGTGGCCTGTCTTCATCTATCACAAATGACAGCTCTTTTTTAACTCGTTGGTCAATCTCAACAAGATTTGACAGAATAGGAATCCCAGAAACATGAGTCCCTGTCCTGTTTATGAACTGGCAGTTGAGTGAAGTGTAGAGGCCTAAATTAATTTTGCAGCCTGGAGAAAGCAAGTAGAATTCAGGCCTAAATCCAGTCACTTTGAAAAGCCATTCTGTGAATTAGCTGCCAGCTGGACATTCAGCATCAGGGACACTAACAAATAAGGCACGGCACATGGTAACTTTTACACAGCAAAGTATATAGGGTATATAAAAGACATCAAAATATCAGGAAAAGGATGGCTTGGCAAACATTCCCTATGGGGTAAAAATCAGACATTTCAGTTTAACTGCTTCTGAAAATATATTTCCATCCCCTCTCCCTCTACCAGCCTTCTCTCATTCAGGAAACTTCTGAGAACACCATTAGATCCTTTATACCTTTATATATAGTATACACTGTAGATCACAGGAGAAAAAAATAAATCGTTTCTATTTTATTTTTGTCACTATCCTCAGATGCATCTCTATCTTTTCGCAGTGCAGACCTGAAGACAAAAACCACATTATTTCTGTAATCATGTAATGGAGTAGAAGTGGCATGATTAAGACAGTAGACATAACCTTTGCCAGCAGTGATGCCATAGGAAGGGAATTAATATGATTTTATTATACTCTTCCAGTTGAATATTCGACTTGAATTTCTTAATAAAGCCTCAATAGGTTTCTGTTTTCATACTAATAGCTGTGCACTTACAAACACTCAAAAGATGATTAGTCCTTTTATCTCGAGGGAGTGTCTAGAAGGGATATAGATTCACACTTAGTAGGCCTGTGATAGAAAGATGGACCCCTGGGATAAGACATCAAAACATATGAATAAATGAAAGATGCAGTTCAGCAAGGAATCATCAACGAGAGCGATGGGCTTAGCACTTTGCATGATACGGTCCAACATGCTGGCTGTAATTTTGAAGACAATTTTATATAGTTTAGCCTGTAAGAAACCAAGATGTGCAGCAGAAACAGCTTTGGTATTATGAAGAAATACATTTCATGAACAGCAGCAATTAATGGGGAAGTTCAGTGGCAGCCAGGCTTAGTTACATTGAACACCTCTATGGATGTTCTGATGCCTGATAAGAACCAGAGTCCTGTGGGATTTCTGCCAGTGGGACATTAACTGAGTCTCTCTTTAGCTGCATATTTTCAGGAAATAGCTATGAAAATTACATCTTTCAGACTTGTAGCTTTCTTTGAAATTTGCTTGGTTAGTCTGGAATAAAAAAGGGGGGATGAGGAATGACAGGCTTACTATGTATGCCTCACACCTTTAAGAAACCACACTAAAGCAGCTTACTTACACTGACACTCAAAGGTAATAAATTAAGATATATACCTCTTTACTAAACTGAGATACAGTATACCCTACTGCGACCTCTAAGTAATGCCAATTCAAGGGATGATCTCCCAAAGAGCACCTAGCATCCATTACGGAATACAACCTTCGATTCAGATTTGTGACAACAGCTACAAAACATCTTTTGAACATTATCCAATAAATGTTCACCTAAAATTCTAAATAAGCAGGAGGAAAATAATCACAACGGATCATGTTGGCCTTAAAAATAAGTAATAGTCTTACATGCTTATTTCCTCCTCTGAATCAGAGCATTGAGCATTCATGCACTCACCGAGAAGACCAGCTCCAGTGCAAGTCAGTCCACGCTGGGGAAGGAAATCTTGGCGAAAAGGGCCGGGAAAGGCCGGGAAAGCGGCTGGGCCGTGCCGGGGCCGGCAGCCTGCGGGCGGCCGCTCAGGCGGCGTGGGCGGAGCAGCAGCACCGGCGGCAGATCCGAACGAGGCGGAACCGCCCGAACGGGCACTCGCCGAGACAACCAACTCCACCGCCATAAAGAAGCCGTTCAGCGAGTGGCGTCCCCCGGGTGTCACCCGGGACACGGAGCGGGCACACGGGGCACGGCAGCTCGGACGCGAGGGCGCCCACTCGCCGAGGGACCAGCTGCAGTGTGGTGAGTCCGAGCTGGGGCCGGGAAATCGCGGCAGTAAGAGTCGGCAGAGGGCCCTTTTTGGCTCTTTTTTGGCTCCCCTGGGGGCTGGCGGAAAGCGGGAGAGCGTCTCCTTGTCCCGGGTCCGGCGGCCTGCGGGTGGCAGCTGAGGCGTCCCGGGCGGAGCAGCAGCCCCGGCGGCCACCCCACTGCCACCCAGCGCTGCCCTGGGGAGCGCGAGCGGCACGGAGCGCGGCTGGGGTAGGGTGGACAATGAGCAACGGTCACAAGCTGGAGTACGGGAGGTTCCATCTAAATATGGGGAAAATCCTCTTTACTTGTGAGGGTGACGAAGCACTGGGACAGGCTGCCCAGCGAAGTTGTGGTCTCCTTCCCTGGAGATGTGTGCCTGTGTAAGATGCTCTAGGCAATTATGCTTTGCTGAGGAGGTTGGACTAGAAGGTGTCTAGAGGTGCCTGCCAACTCCAATGATTCTGTGATTTCTTCTTAAGTGAGTCCGCCTCTGTGGTAGAAGGACTCCTAGGAAGTACAAACTACCTGCTGCAAAAGGGCTCAGCCCATTAATGTACTGGTTAACTTTAAGCACAGCCTTAAAGGAGTAAGAATGGACCTAAACAAACAATTATATTTAAGCACATATGCTTCTGTGACTTCAGCTTTGAATGGAATGCTGTGAGGGAATGAAGTTCTAAAAGAAAAGACTGTCTGCTTGCAAGGTTGAAAGATTAGCTCATATGAATACTGACATTATTAACCCCGAAAAACTATTTGACACAAGTACTGATCTAATCATGTTATATGTGTGTTTATGTTATATATATGTGTGTGTGTGTATGAACATACACACTATCATCATGTAGCTAGGACTGGAAGAGGTAACAGAGGGTTTGAAATGTTTGAGTAGAAAAGGTAGGCTTGATTCAAGTTCTACAGATACACCAAAATAGATATGCGGGATATCATTATGAAACAAAGTGATCAAGCTACTGTCTGAAAATGTCACCCACAACAAAAATAAATCTGCTCTGCAATTAACTATATTTAGATGGATTATGTAAAATCATAAGCAAAATGCTAAGTAGTCCTTTACAGTATCTTGAGCTGAGATTATTTATAACTTGTTAAGGATTTTATGGTAAATGTGTGTGTCTGTGTTGGGTTTTTTTTTCTTTGTTAATCATCCTGGTGAATTAAAGTACTGTGAAGGTCTTACAGGACCTTCAAGGCCAGAGAAGTCAAGTATATACATTCATCATAACATACCTGCATATAGTTTCACACTTACAGTCTATTCACTAAAACGTTTTGCTGCCAAAGGGCTGCAAGTTCACAATCCATCTCTTCTGTGCTTAATTAGCTGCCCCTAGTATGACATAGCGGGTCAGGAAAAATCAGTGAGTCACAGAATATCAGCAAAGATAGAAGTAAATCCTGATACTTTAAACACTATACTTTAAATGGTGGCAAAAAAAGTGTCTATTGGTGGGATTTGTTGAGATTGTCAAAGTCTTTCAAGGGTGCTTAGCATTCATTCTTGCAATGGATTGCATTCTTCTCATGGTACTAGTTGCAGCAGGAACAGAAGCATTCATTACCTAAGTATCAGCATTTTCCTCAACAAAACCTTCCTCTTCTCAAAAATAAAACAACAGTAGAACAGCCTGATGTCTGCCTGATCTTTGGACTAGGCAGGTCACTCTTTTGTGAAGTTTGTTGACATTGAGGTCAGCTGCAGCAAAATATCCTGACATCTACATGTTCAGTGATTAAATTACCACTGGATAGAAACACCTTCTGATCACTGTTGGTCTTCAGTGAACAAGGAATAAAGGCATAGAAGAGTCACATGAAGCCTTGACACTGCTTAGTGCTATTTGGTGACATTCTTAGATATGAACATTAAACCATATTACTAACAGAATAATTTCTTCTACAAAATAAATAAATAATAATCCAAGTCCAGCACCTGCTGTCTGAGGATTTTGTGGAGGGGATATAAGCTGTGCAACATTAAACATCCTTTTGTCAGCATGCAATATGACTTCTGTCATTTCCTATTTCTTCTTTGGTCATCCTACATTTATAACTTGTTGGGAATGCGTGGGATATATGGCATATAAATGCATCTATTTTATATACTTAACCATTGTGACAGAAACTTAAAAACACCACCATGTTGAAAGTGGAAGTACAAATTTTAACATTTAGGTTTGTCTTAACACTGGGAACCATGCCTCATAAATTCAGCTTCTGGGTATAATGAAAATAATTTTGGAAAAAAACCCCAAACAAGTCTGTGACCAGACTCACTACTGCAAAGCAAGTATTAGACTTTAATGAAATATTAACTATTTCATATATTTATTAATTATTAAATTATTAAAGGCAATAATTAAAGGCTTCTGGATGCTTGCCTGCTTACTATCTGCCAGTTTTAAGGTGAAAACCCAGGGAATATTTTTGCAGACTTCCTTCTGTAAGTCACTTGTGAACAGAATAATCACTGGTTAAGCTTAAAAGAGCTCTGGCCAAATACACACCTGTTCTTCAGGTGTTTCACTGACTGCAAGTTTTCCCAGTCATCTTGATCATCTTCATGGTCTTGAAGAGTGGCATTCATTTCACTAAATTTGAATGCCTGTGTTGTAGGCATTTGTATCTGAGCTGACTCCCACTTCCCTTCCTCACCAGTAAACGCTTTTAGGGTTCAATTTGTTTAATTTCCTGCTTCAGGATGTGAAGAATCATGTCCTGAATTCCACAGATGAGAACACCAGTGACTATACCTAAACTTTATAATGACTGGCTCACAATGTAGAGATATACAAAACAAAAGTTATGTTAGTCAACAGAAGTTATGTTAGTCTAGATATTTGAAAGGATGCAATATTTATGCTGAAGAAAAAGCAGAAAGAGGTAAGGGTGGCAATTTTATGCTATTTTCCATCAATCCCCTTTGGCTTTTTAGATGCCTGCTCTCAGCAAAACATTCTGGATTCCAGCTGAGTGCTCAGATGTCTTCTGCAGGTATAAAGTGGGAAGTGAAATTCAGGGAAAGAAAAGAGTTCAACTGAAATATATTCAGACTCCAAAAGCTCACTGTTAGAAAATGGCTTTCCAGCCTCTGTGTTCTTTGGACTGTTTTCAGATTCCATTGGCTTTCTTCACTGACAGACTCCAGGGAGACACAGTGACATGGCTTATTCTTCTAGAACTCAACATGCTTTTCCTCAATTTACAAACTCAATTTGAATATTTTTATCTAGGTTTCTGCGTTGCAAGTTGATCTTCTGTCACTAAATTAATCCTCCTAATCCTTTTACTAGGAAATTATTGTTCACATTGGCTTGCCAAATAAGGAAGCAAAGATTTTACACTGAGTATCATGAAGACTGCTTTTTACATCCTGCCATTTTCAGCAATTAAACAAATACATAACTAATAGCTTTACCAAGGAAGGAGTTGTAGACTTTCTGAAAAAGTAAAATGTAATATGATGGGACAAAAAAAAATATTTTTGCTCCCATTTCTTGCCTCCCAGGTTTATTATTGCATCCTACCAAATCAGAGCCGTGGTAGTGAATATTTTGTTCAACTCCCAATTTCTTTTCAAAAGTATTAAATTGGATGTTTATGACAAGATATACTTTTCTTCTTCCTCAACTTTTTATAGAAGAATTTGTGTAAGGAGAATGGGGAAAAAAATCAACTTGTGAATTTTCACAAATGCATTAAGACTGAATTAAAATCTTTCAGAGTATGCACATTGGAGCTAAAAATAAAAATAAAAAAAAAAAGAAATAAAGTCAGCTTCCTGAACAAGTGGAACAACATTTATCCTGACTCTGGAAAATCCTGTTTCAAGTTTTTGCAGTGAATTAGGCAGACCAGGCATGTCAATACACATGACCCGTATCCTACTTATTTTCATATGAAACGTATTTCTAGTTGTTTGAAGTTATGGAGTGACACTGAATCTTTTCTACTGCTGTTATTCTGCTTTGCATAAATGAGGGCCGAAAAACTACTACACTTCAGTGCAAAGGTTAAGTCGTACACGGGATGTGAGAGATTTTATTCCAAGTTCCTGCCCTACTGAAAGCCTGAAAGAAAAACCACCTTTAGAAGTGTACCAGCTAGCTCAGCTGGGCATGGGAGGCAAGTGCCACTGGGCTCCCAGTCCAGCAGTGATTTGCACATGCTGCAGCCTCCAGCAATTCATTCCAGCTTTTGCCACGTTAGGTCACTTGTGAAATAAAGTAGACCATTTATTTAGTTGTCACAGCAGACACAGGTTAAAACAAAAATCTTACCCTGCTTCTGTTGATGGAAGCTTTACTTAAAACATTGCCAGTCCTTAAGACATTCCCCTGCATGGGATTCATGCAAGTAGGAGTTACAAAATGCCAAGCATTTTCACCTGGAACATTATTACCTCTTAATTATTGTACAGCAAGATCTGACCTAACATGCTGCTGGAGATGCCAATCCTTAAACTCACTGATTTAAGATAATCCTCCCATTCATTTGAGCTTTTACTTTTTGGTATCAGCTGTTCACTTACCACAGAAATCCCGTGGTAATACAGATATTGTTTCTGAGCATTGATAACTTAGACATCTTTCTTTAAAAACTCAGATTGAATCATAAAGGAATTTCCATACAGTATTAGTGAAATGCTAATGGTAAAGAAATAAAGGATTCTGGTGTATTTAAAAAACCAGAAGCTTCATTAGTGATTGAAATTTATCTAAATATACTCACCCTCTGTAATCTGTGCTTTTGAAAGCCCTACTCTTTCACACACACAAGATGATGAAGACTGTCTGGGCTCTGGCTCCTTTCAACAAACTCAGAACTGGTCAGGCAATAGAGAAGCTTTCATGGAGTTAGCAGGGAAAGGAGGAAAGAAAGAAGAGGTTATTATAAATGATTTTACAGATTTCACCTGTTCTATTTCAAGAAATTGGGTATGATACAGTCCTGGCATTTATGTGTGCGTGTGTCTGTGTAGAGGTAAAGAAAATCTCAGCATTAAAAGAGTGGTAAACTGTAAGACGTGGAAGAAGGCACACATACATTTACTAGCTTCAGTTACAACTCCAATGAACACTTAACACTTACTGGCTTTCAGAGCTGCAGAAGAGCAGGTTTTGATTAACTTCAAAATGTTTCTTCTCCTGCTTTCATTTTAATGCTTTACAATTATTCACAATCTTCCAAGACCACCTAAGAAGCAATCTAGAGAAGGTCAAGAAATTACTAAATCACTGTGCTTTTGGTCATTGCTAATAATACGCTGTCCAGTCCAGCATAATCCTCAGGATCTGATGAAAAGGTACAGAACATCTCCTGCTTCAACTGGCTGGTTGTTCAATTGAAACAAGGTATTTCATCAGCACTTAAGATCTCCCAGAGAAGATTTTTCCTCAATATTTTGGAAAATCTAATTAAATTCAGGGTTGCAACAAGTTAGGATTTTAAGAATTGTTCAGAATAAGTTAGAAGGACATTTACTTTATTGCACATTCATTCTTTCCAATCTCTTTCCAAGCATGCTGCTCACATGGGGTATTTCCCAGATTGCTGGTGTCCTGGGAGTGTCTGTCAGCAACCCCACCCAAAACAAATACATGGAAGTTTTATGAATGCTACCAAATTTGAGTATGTTGAATTACTGTTCAGCCTTGGACCACTGAGAATGAAGTTAATTGCTACACACACTGATTCATTTTTCTCAAGAATCGATACTGAATTCCTTGATCTGCCTTCCCTCCTATTCAAGTGTTGTGGCAATATTTTCAGAGTACATGTAGCACCAGGTGATAGACTGTAACGAGATTTTAACACTGGCACATAAGAACAGATCAAGTGCTGATAGCATTGTTGATTTTCAAATGCTGCCACCACTATAACAACATTCTCAAGTAAAAAGGTTCATTAAGTGTGAGACACTGTAAGTGTGCTCAGCCTTGTCTTCACCACAGACACACTTTTAATCTGAAATTTGCTAAGTAGCAGAAATATGCCATTGGGATTGCCTCAGATCTTCAGTCTCACAGGGTATGCTCTTAATCCTGAAGAGTGACAGACACCTCACATTCACTCTTGATTTAACTGGCACAGAAAGAAAAAAAAAAAGTCCTCATCCTCTGAAGGTGCTTAGCTATTTTTCACAGTGGGTCACTTTCTGAAAACTTGTGTTGGCCACTAGAACATTCAGAAAAACAATTCTCCAAAGATTTGCTGTAATTTTAAAGAAGCAGGGAACTTTTCTGCCCCTGCAGCTCTTCCTACTTAGTAAACTAGTACAGTAAACAGGCAGAAATTTAGCATTTTAAAAAAACAAAGTACAAGTAATCAGACAGCCTGTGTCTGACTCAAAAAAAAAAAATTCATCACTTTCTCTTATCCTTTTAGCAAGGTTTTAAGACAGATGAAAAAGCTATACAATCGGCATGAGTCCTTTCAAAATGAGTTTGGTCACAATAATGATCTCACAAGCCTGCCTAGCCCAGTGCAAATCAACACATAGTGCTTAAAGTTCACTTAAAGTTGTTGTTAGATTATACTGCGAAGAGCAGTTCAGTTAGTTCTTCAAACAATAGTTTCAGTCTAGTTTTTAGGCATAACTAAAAGGTAGAGCCTTTTAGTGGCAATGGCATAACTTCTGTTATGCAGCAGCCTAGAAAGTCTGTAGGTTTTGGAAGACTGTTTTCCAAAGCCACTATTTACTGTAAAGTTTGCCAAATAAAGTTAGAGTCCAGTAAAACAGTAACAGGCAGGCTTTTCAGATGGCATTACTTTTGAGGAATAATTTTAAATACCAGTGCTGCTCAGATTTTTCAGCTGATATATCTTTCCTCCATCATTCTTTCCATGTATAGCAAGTGGGCTCAGGAGTGAATATTTCTTCCACAACAAGTGAGCACTGTGGAACAGAAGCTAGATAAAGTTAAGGAGCCTAGTGTTACTTTTTTACCTTTTTTACTTTTCTAGATTAAGCTGCAGTTTAGAATACATATTTAGCACTGCAATTTCAGCTAGAAGCTATGAAATGCTAGATACACACTCCTCTTGGATGTCTTTGGTTGGCCCCCGATTGGCACTGTGATTTCAGGTTCACAGTTTCCTAAAGGGCTTCTCTGGAGGTCATCTGGACCAACCCCCCTGCTCAAGCAGGGCCACCTATAGCCAGTTGCCCAGGACCATGTCCAGACAGCTTTGGGACATCTCCAAGAATGGAGACTTCACAGTCTCTCTGGACAACCCATGTCAGTACACAGTGGAAAAGTGTTTCCTGATGTTCAGAGGGAACTTCCTGTGTTTCAGTTTGTGCCCACTGCTTCTGGTTCTGTCACTGGGTACCACTGAGATGAGCCCATCGCCCTCTTTTTCACACCCTCCCTTCAGGTATTTGTAGACAATGATAAGATCCCCCTCAGCCTGCTCTTTTCCAAGCTCCCAGTCCCACGGTCCCAGTCTCTCTCTTCCTGACTCATAAGTTAACACTTACATTTAAGTGATTATGTGTAAGAACTAAGAGAGTTTCAGACAAAGCCATATGAAAATAAAATCTCAATGCAAAAAGCAAGATACCTGTTATAAATGAAAGAAAATTAACACAAGTTTTTGTGAGATTCTTAATGTTTCACAATGAAACCTAGTGACAGTTTAGGTCTTTCTGAGAGCACAGCTGCTGGGGCTGTATTTGAAAAATAAATAAAAATAATAAAACAATAACCCAAACACTCTCCTAACAGATGGAGAGCTACAAAATTGAAACCTGTAGGCATTTGGAAAAAAATATTTCACATAGTTCGGAATACATCAGGGTCCTAAATTATGCTGGGTTTTGGTATTTAGAGAGAAAAACAAGTGTGTTAGAACTAATAATAAGAAGACCTAAAATCACATTTGGATTAGATAAGTTCTTTGCCAAGATGCAGAAATACGCTTTTTCTAAATTGCATTATTTTGCTTTTCCTCTCAGTCCTCAAAGGGGCAGCTCTTGTTTTAAGTGGAAACAGTGACTTCTGTACCTTGATATCCAGAGGTCAAAAGGAGTCTTCTGAAGGCTATATGGAAGTTCTCCTTTCAGAAAATCTCTGAATTTATTTTTCTTTCAGGAAAACATGAATGCGAAGAATATCTGGGGGTTTGAGGGGACCTCTTTAACACAGTTCTCAAGTCAGGCAATTAGTGAATTTTGTGACAATAACAAGGATTAAAAGGAGAGAACCAGAAAAACGCACTCTTCCTACTAATTAAAAGACAGTACATTTTCTTTCCTCGCTCTGTGGCACGCATACAAAAATCTCAGTCTTTCAGTGTTTATTGCTCTGAGACATTTTCAAAGTATAAACAAAATTGCAAATTCAACACAGACTTCAGACAGGTGGATTGAATATACAGGGAAAATTCCTGGGGTAACTGTACCGAAATCAGTGGAAATAATCCAGGGAAAAACTATAGCCATAACTCAGAAAGCAATTTCTGTGAAGTAAATGTTTTTGGGTGAGTTGTTTCATTTCTATAGTAAACAAAAAATGAACTCATTGTCAGTAGGGCAAGTATAGCAAGAAGCTATAGATAACAAGTACCACGTTTGATTATATAAGGGACAGAACAAGAATTAAAAAGAGTTCTCAAAGCAGACAATTAACAGGGAATAACTTTCTATTCACAAAGAATTGTGTTTTTTCTTAACAGATCAACACGTAGGTTTTCATAAGTAACAAAACATCACAGGTATTTGTCAAAGTAACCAGCTAAAGTATAGGAATTGCATTGATGCTATAGACATGTATGACCCAGGTGCTGTAAGGCCCAAGGAACACAGATCAATGGACAGAAAACTTTATACGTGTAAATAAATGTAAACCCTGTGCGGGGAAGCTTGGTCATCCTTTACAGTTCTACCACTCAGAAAGGGCCACAGGATAAGCAAGTTAAAAACTAAGTTCAAAACCACCCCTACCCAATTTTATAGCACAGTAAAATAGATATTTAAAGTGTTTTACATTACACTGATTGTGCCTTCTGGCTATGAATAATAATAACACAGAGATTTTTACCAGTAGGAACAAAGGCACTGTACCCTAACTATTTTCAACAAGCTGTCACAACAACCAGTATTACTAGTCACTTATGCAGTACTCTCACTCAGGGATTCTAACATGCTCTAGATAACAGCAATCACTGTTGATCTTACACCACTCCTTGAAAAAAAGTTAATCCTACAAACAGTCATCAAAAAAGAATAAAAAAAAAAAAGGGGGGGGGGAAACAAAATAGGTAAGGTACTTAACAAATCAAGAGAACACCAGTGTATCACATAACTTCTTGGGAGCACAGGCTTGTTTTGCCTTCTGCTAATTAAAATGATCATTCACATAAAGGCATTGTGGGAATACATGCTTTTCTATGTCCTTTGTATTTTTAATGCAATTCATGAGATATATTGTAAATTTTGTTTTGAGATGAGTTTGATACAGAAATTTTAAGAAAACAGTCATGATGATGTATATTTCACAAAAATAACAGATGTGCCTCCAATGGGGTAGCTTAAGTTTGAGCTCTGTGGCAAAGAATGATGCTCTGAAAAATCCCCTGCTCCCAGCCTCCTTACATATCAGTCTGGTGGCTATCTCAGGGTTCTCAACTGCATTACTACTTGGAAAAAAGGCATTCCAAAACTGTTTGATACCTGAAACATGAGTCTAGTGAAAGTTATTTAAATGTATAGCTTGTTTGATATTATAATTTATATAATTTCTGTAAGAAGAGATTTGTTTGGTATGTTTCTCTGATGCATTATTTTAATTAGAGTTCAAGATAAGTGAAAACTAACAGCAAATTTGATACAGGCTATAAGGTCTTGAACAAAAACATCATATACTTGATTAATCTAGGGGGTTTTAAAGAAATAATTAATTTTTAGATGCACCAGTACCACAAAAATTTAAGATCTAGATTCAAATTCTATTGACTTCCCAGAAATACTCAATTCCGAAGCCTGTTCTTGTTTTTAAGTAGTCTTGCCAGAAATTTACAGTGCATTTTGAGGTGGGTTTATGTTGAAACTCCAATTGCTTACATTCCTGACTAAAGTGGCTTACCATAAAAGCTGCCAGAACTGCATCTGATACAAGCAGGTTATACTAACTGCACATCTTTGGATGTCCTTCTTTTCATAACTGACAGACAACTAAGCAGGTATAAGTTTTCTGCCTGCTTGAATATTGTCCTGAAGTCTAGATTGCCCATCAATTTCTTCTATACTTAAAAGTTAGCCCCAGGATAGTCATTGCATTCAATAATCAAAAAACCCCAAATCACATCTACCTCATTATATAGATAACGTACTTAGTATAGTCATCCACCTGTTCTTTATTCATAGCTCTTCATACTAAAAGTCATCTCACAATACACTTTGACTCCTAAGTTCTATGTCTCAAAGCACCATTCCTAGAAAGAATTAACTGCATAATCAGTGAAAGTGATACTTCAGCTATGCAATCTATTGTAACAAACCAATGATGATGCTCTGATTCTTGCATTATCTAAGAAATAAGTGATAGCATTTTTTTCCTATTGAATGTTTTATCTTAATGTTAATCATAGAGGTCTCTATGAGCATTAGGTACCTGGAACGTTTTGGCATCATGATTATTTTCTATTGACATTGTTTGACACTTTCTGTTCTTCCTAGAACATCCTTTACATTGCTTTGATATTGGTGCATATTCACATTGTGAAAGTATGACATATGAACTCACTTTAAATAATGTAATTTCTATCACAGCAGATAAAAAAAGCTTGATTGTGAGACTAATAAAATAGATAATAAAGATAATTTAGTCTGCAACTGGATCCTTGGGCATAATGATGACACATTTGAATCTATTAAATTATGAGAGTCATACAGTTTTGCATCTGTGATTACATTCAGATGCTAAAAAAGGAATCAGGGAGGAAAACAGTGGCAAAAAAAAGAAAGGATTTAAGGTCTTTACATATGCAGAGGGTAAGGAAGGCTCTACAGAGCCTTGTGTTTCTGTCAGAAAAGAATTATTGCATGACAGCAGAGCGTAAACTGCAAGGTAAGAACCTTTACATTTTTCAGCAAATGAATACACAGTTGTGTCTGTTTCTGATACTCAGAGCCAGACTTTCCTGTCACCAAGTATTTTCTCTGAGCATATGTCAAGTGCTGCTAAAGGTATCATTGTAGCTGACTGAAAAAATCTGCTTTGAAAGAAAAGCATCAAGTGTCTCATTCTTTGAAAACAGTATCACAACAAGGCTCCTACTTTTAACTCACAAAAAGATATGGCAGCTTCTATAAAGCCGAACAGGAAATGCACCATCTATGAAAGATACAAAATTAAAGGGAGGTTGTATTTTGAATCTTTTCCTGTGTTTTTGTAGAATATACATGTTCATGTTTATTCTGATTTTTTATGCACCTAATTCTTTCTAATTTCTGGTAACCCAAACTTTGGAACATTTATTTTTGATCTTTTATTTTCCTATTTATAGTTATGCAGAGATGCTACAAAAATCACAAATACAAACTCTTTTCATTGTTTTATCTTTGCTTTTACTGATGAACTACACTGTCACATTAAAAAAACCTGAAAAGTTACACAAGCCCTAGATCCCCTACTTGTCAACTGTTGCAGCCTTGTGTGTTTCAACATAGAATCATAGAATAGTTTGGTTTGGAAGGGACCTTAAAGATCATCTAGTTCCAATCCCCAGCCATGGGCAGGGACATCTCCCATTAGACCAGGCTGCTTTAATGGGAGGTGTCCATACTTCAGTCACAATCAGTTCAGTTGATCAATGAAAAGTTTATCTGATAAACTTTAGTTCAGACAAGGACAAAGACTTTCAGGATAATGAGTACAAGGGACCCTAGAAGTATTATATTTTAGATCTATGTGGTCAAACTCTGTTCCCAGTGCAGTATTCCCCATCTAGCCTTAGGCAAAATAACACACCTAAATTAAGAGCATAGTCTCTAAAGCTTTGCAGATACACAGTGAAGAAACACAGAATTTGCCAGAAGGCAATTCATAGCAAGTTCCCAAATTAGATGCTCTAAATCATCCCTTGAGAAGCTATTCTTTCTCTGGTTATGTCTACAAAGAGAGGCTCACGAATGCTTCTTGGGATAGGAGCCCTAAATTTGTCCTAGTTTCAAGATGGGATTCAATGAAGCACACATCTCTTCCCTTCCTTGTTATCCCAATGTATACGCTGAGCTATTTTATATTATTGTATTAGAATAAACAAGTCACCTAGGATACAACCCAAAATAAATGGTTACAAAGTGCAATTGATTACTTCCACAAAGAGAATTCTATTATGAATGCATGAATAAGATTCAGTCAAGTTCAAAAGAGCACTTTTACATCCCTTTTCCACAAAATGTTTATGATGTTTGAGAAGAAAATCAAGACTAGAAGAAGCCAACAGGGAAAGACAGCAATGCCATTCCTTTGTTTAGTTTGTTTTTTAATCTCTCTTTCTCTTCAAAACATGGGCATACATTCATATGTCACTCTTAGTGTAATTTTGCACATCTCAAATGAATTCTAGCCTGTTTTGATAAAAGTTGTGCACTAATTTAGTTTCTGAACATCCTTTAAATAGAAGCTCAACCTCCTTTTTTTTTTTACGTTCTCCATTATCATTTTCACTCACTTTTATATCTCTTTTTCTTCTCGATACTTACTTCTGGTTATCTGAAACTAAACTCCAAAGTAAGTTGCAAATTTTTCAACATTTTACATAACCTAAGAGCCTGATTTTGTAAGTCCCATTTCTCTTCACTGACAATCTAGGAAACCTGCAAAAAGCCCCACCAGCTCACTCATCTTGGATGAGAAATCTAGAGTTTACTTCACATTCACTGAGAGGAACATGTTCATCTCCATCATACCTCTGTTTTTCAGGAATGCCAGAATGATCCAGACAGATACTTATAGCTATGTTCCATTCTGAGGTATGTCCCAGGGAAGGACATCACTGCTCTTTTGATGAAATTGCTACATTATATTATATTGCTTTGACCCTTGGAGGACAAGATGACAGATATTTAAAAGATTTCTGAAAATGGACAAATGGACTAATAGGTCTTAACTTGGGCTAGAACTGCTCTGAAAGTAAGTTCACTGCAATTTTCTGTATGAATGTTTTGTCCAGAATTTCACTGAATTTTTTTCAATCATAGAATCGTTTTGGTTGGAAAAGACCTTTTGAAAGTTAAGATCCAACCTCCCCAGTTAACAAGTCATACAGATCCAAAATTACCAACAATGATAAAGTACTTGCTAACAGGAAAGTTAGTGCTTTCCACAATATCATTAGTTATTGAGAATTACCTGCTTGTGAGCAGAAGATGCCTGAATATAAAGCTGTGAGATAACCATTGGAACTGAAGTCAGAATAAACAAAACAAAGTGATTGTGTCAGCAAACATCTTTTTTGCTAAGGAATATCATACATATGCCAAACTTAAAATGAAGCGTATGACACATTTCATTGTTTTCTCTCACAGTAATAAGTAAAATACATTTAGCAAAACGGTGGACCTGACTGAACAGATAATAAATAATAATGATGAATCCTCCAGAAAACCCATAAAACATAATTATTCTGGCTTTTATCCAGCATATATAAAAAGCTTGAAACATATATCTTTGCTGAAAGAAGATGCTTCTGAGAACAAATATCAATAACTATATTGAGATCTTTAGGTCAGACTTACCTCACATGTGAAATGGTAATTCCTCAGAAATGTATTTAGCAATACACTTTGCTGTCTTAGTAGAACTACTTTTGAGACCCAAACTTCTTAACAGGAATACATTACAACGGAGGACAAACAGAGGTTGGGGTACAGTAAGAGCTAAAAAATAGCACCATAGAGACAGTATAGTATGTAGCTACGGTGTATGGTAAACTTTGATTTTATTAGATATAACACAGTTGCAGATTATCAGGAGGTTTAAAAGAGGAAAGGGAGAAAAATGAAAAAAAAAAAAACAAACAACCCACCTAAATTTTTGAGTTGAACCAATCAAGAAAATGTATATTTTTAAAAATTTATAAACTAGAAGTTGATGGTAATTTTCTCAAGCACTCAGGCACATTGCCCTTTTATATTACTATGCTTTATGAATTATTGATGCTGGCTGACAAAAAAAGCCTAGGGGTGACAACGGAGCTGCAGTGTCAGTAATGCATTGTCAACTCACACTGTGTAAGCTCCTATAGATAGCTGGATTTTTCAAGTTTAAATAATGTTACTGACTGCCAAAGATTTCATTAAGAGGTCTGATGAAAATATATGCTCTGTTGGTAAGATGTTAAGCCCTATTAAGTGAAAAAAAAGGGTCAAATACTTTGAGAGATTGTTAGTTTTCTTGTCTACTGCAGGTCTTCAGATGTAGCTATATTTCCTCACCATAATTCACCTATTTTGAGTCAGATGGTGAAGTAGAAAAACAGTTTTCCAGCATCTAGCAGAATGAAATTTGAGTAGAAAAGACAGGTGTTCTGCGAGATTTTACATGGCTCCTGTTGCCAAGGAAACAATTTCTTTTGGCTTTGTAAGTCTTGGTAATGGCTGCCCTGGCTGCAAATCAGGCAGTATAGGACAAGGGAGGCTATTTATCTAATGTAATTATATACTTACTCTCACATTAAGGACAGAAAGATTTAGTTAAACTGAATTATGAAAACACTGAAGTTAGGAAAACACTCTGAATATCATTTGAGGAATGTGTTGATAGAAGAGGCATTGGCACTGGCTTAAATACAATCCGATCACTAGATTTAAGAGCCCACATGAAAATATGATGTTCAAAAATGAAAAAAAACAACCCCAAGCCAAAATGTAAAATGCAAAGTAAAGAGCACATTTGTGTCTTGTTCCAGCCAAGTACTTAACCAGGTACTTAATATTTAAAGTGTTGACTCAAAAGATGGTGTTGAATACTTGTAATTTGGAAATTGTGGAATCTTCCCCTGTTTTACTTTACAATTTCTAAGTCTCAATCTGAAAATAAGAACCATGATCTTATATATAATTTTAATATTTTACTGATATAACACAATATAACATTCTTTGAGTTAAAATGGAAAGGGCAACTCCTAAGGGTAGACATTTAGACACAGGAAAAGAGTGAAGCGATGATGAAAGACACCAAAGTCGAAATTCACCAACTGGTTGAAAAATTGATTGATTGTCCTGGATCACAAAAGAAGAAAGACTTGCACAGTGCTGATGGGAGCAGAAAATGCACCAGGAATATCAAAGCAACAAATTTTGTTCTATGTAGAAAATCTAAATCCATTTTAATGAGGTGTCCATATCTCATGCTAAGCTAGGGCAAGGTAGGGATAATAGCTGGCATACAAAATCTTCCATCAGTATTAGGTTTGGAGGCTGTATTTAGAAATCAAGGATAGTAAGAAATGAAGAGATGAAAAAGGAGAAGCAGACTAGGAACAAGTCTGAAAGGAAGAAATGTCAACCTTATAAAGGATCATGTCTCTGCAACGAAAAAGAGTAACTGAAGTCTGTATCAATATTACAGACTCTGCCTTCTTCAGAACGAAAGCATATTCTATCAACACCAGATTTGTGAAGGAAAAACACTCCATTTTATTTGTTTCCTTCTCATGATGACCATGGTGGCCACTCCAGAAAATCAAAACTGAAAGCAGTTTAAAAAATTAATTTGTGTAATGTGAATTATTGTGTTTTCTGATTTTCAGATCTCTCATTAGATTTAAAATTACCCATATGAAATAAGCATTTTCTGTAGAAATTTTTTACTATGACAAACTTTATTTTCATTGAAAAAAGCAAAATATAATCAAAAATTTTCTACTAGACTTTAAATCTTAAAGTCATTGATACGCTATTTAACCTGATATTCCTAAGGAGTGATTCTCAGGTCTTTCTGAGAAGAAATGACATCTAGAAGATGCTTAAGGGACATTGTTTTCTCATGGGAAAGTATCCAAGCTTCACTGTGTCTTCAAAACAATAATAATTGTTCTAAACCAAGATTTTTTTTTAATTTTGACTTTTATTTGAGTTCAAAACACTATCTCTTTAAAAATTACCAAAAAAAGCATGATTCTTATAAAGCAAAAAGTAAAAATGCAGGAGTGCAAGTAAGTCAGAGAAAGCTACTATTTATTTCAACTGGGTTTACTTCTTTATAAAAGATTCTCCATTAGTATGAGGGAGATCAGCAACGTGTAACCTTGAAAGGAATTTGCTTTTGCCATGTTCAGGAAAAGTGTTCTTTTTCCCCTATAGCCAAAAAGAAGCTCTGCTTCTGCTTTGAATCTTCTGCTATTAAATTTGTTTTCTACCAGCTCAAAACTAGAATAACACAGGTAATACGCCCTTACCCACTGTTAAAATAAAAGGTTTACAGTGTTCAGGAAAACAAGCTGAGACTTGGAGGGCAAGACTGACAGTGAGCATGTCAGTTTAGAAGGCCATCTGATTGATCTAAGTCTTGATCAAGTATTCAGATGTGCTTGTACAAAATGAACACCCAGTATCTCTTATTATTATAAAGTAATTAATGGTGAGCTTCTTTCAAACTCAGGCTCAAAAAGAAAACAGAGTATCTACACTTCTGTAAAACAACCTAATAAAATAGGAAATAATTTACATAAGATTTTAAGGGGTAGTTAAATAAACTTATAAAGTTACCTTTACTGTAATCATTATCTTGCTCCTCTCTGTAGTATAAGACAATAAGGGGAAAAAACATTGTAAATATTAAATAGTTTTTAATAATAATGTGTTCTTGGCTAATAAACGTGGTTTATTGTAACTTTTCCATCTGTCTAGTAATTAGTTTGGCCCTTATAACAATAGTAACACTAACATAATAAACCAATTAGACATCCAGCATACAGTCTCCCTCCACAATAAAAGCTGCTTGACTTTTCTGAGTATAGTTTCATGTAAATATTTAAAGCTTTCTTTTCCTTTGTTTTTGGGTTTTTTTATTGATGGTGGTGGTGTTTTTTTCTTACTTTATTACATATAATAAACCTCCACTACAATGAGATAGATTATATATCCAAGACCTTTTTAGAATGTGGTACATACTGGGATAAAAATTCAGTTCTCAAAACCCAGAGATTTAAACCAAGTTCTAAACTTCAACAGACCCAAGTGAATGTTTTCTAGAAATCTATGTCAATCCAACACATTTACCCATTCATTGAATCAAATGGGACATTTACTTTCACCTTAAGTGGAAAGAAATGGTCTTGCTTAGATAGGAACAAAGTTACTTCTTTGTATTTACATCTTACTAGTTACCGGATGTGGAAATATTAGATCCTACAATTCCATGACCTATCATCAGATCTTATTAAGTTGACTCTTTTGAAGAGTTCCTCTGGACTGAATAGAACTCTGCTAGACTAAAGTAAGCACTGAAAAAAAGACTGAAGTGCATTAGTATATTTTCTAATACTGGATTTGAAAAATATGTCTCAATGTTTTTCTGCTCATTGTAGGCATAATTAGTATGAATAAACTTTCATGCGACACATAAACCAGTTCAGTATTATGACTCAGACAGGTGTCTATTCATTTAAAATAAAACAAAACAAAACAACAACAACAACAACAACAAAAAACCAAAACCAAACAAAAAACCCCATGTCTAATAGAATTCAAACCACTACGTCCAAGAAATGGTCAGGACAGGAAGTAATATATCACTGTCTATCTAGATGCACCATTTAACTTAAAGCCACTAGGTGTCAGCATATAAATATTCCTAACGAGCTGGCCATAAACAAGTAAGATTATAAGTGGTCAACCATGTCCATACAAAGCCATGGAAGAAAGCTGTAAACTTATCAGGCTCACTGATAAATAATGAAATGATTAAGAATTTTTTTTTCCACAGATTAATGGGTCTTGAATGGAACTTTTTCATTTGTAATAAAGTACACTGGATATTCTAACTTACAGAGACCTTTAGTGACTTGACTTCAAAATAAATGCTTTCCCATTCTGATATCAGAAGGTGGCCTTATTGTCATGACACACTGCCTCACACAGATTCTTCATACATGCATGTTCACTTAGCCACTAGTTCTTATACTAGAATTGTTCAGTAGGATTCAAGTTATTCTCTAGCAGCTTTCTATTGTCACTGAGACCCTAATGTGGCCCCCCAGCCATGATGGCATAACATACTGGGAGCATGGAAATGAGGGGCAAATTTAAGTAATTTATCTTACTGATGATCTGGTATTAAAGTAGACCTAATAACTCAAAAGAGCAGCATGCCCAAGGCAGGTAATACGGCTTTAACAAGCACAATGAAACGACAGTGTACTTCAGTTGCTGCAGACTGGTACTTTTGTGCCACTGTGATGTTTCTACTTAGGTGCAAGGGGGAGTTCATGTGTCTGACAGGGGACTATGTGACCAAAATTGATTAGTACTCCTGACTTATCTCTAGCTCTTTTGGCTATTGACAGACTTCTGGCATGTTACCTCATATAATTCACTTAAGGATCTTTTTTCTGTTATTGTTCTAATAACTATTAACATTTCCGTGAATTTACACAATGCTGTTCATTGGATATACCGTAACTATCTAATGAAAATCATGGATATCCCTCAGAGAATTCAGAAAGCATCTGAAGGCTTTTAATAGCTATTCAACTATGATTAATGAAATATATAAATGACACAGTAGTATGAAAATGATATAGATTTGATAGCCACACTGTTATAGACCCATAAAGATTGTATACTGATGTTAAAAGCATTGGGTGTTTATTTTATTTCAACCTCTTTCTGCCTAACCACCCAGACTGCGTGACTAATCATAGTGAAGACATTCTAAATAAAAACAGAGTGGTCTACACTGAAGTTTAGCATAAATGTCAAAGTATAGAGGATGCTTTTAGGTAAAGAATGGCATGGTGATTGATGCAAAAATAGGCAAAATAAACCCTGAATAAAGTCTAGCTCCTTGATTTAATCAGCTCCCACATATGGTAAGGATGTAAACTAGGCTGTCTCCCAAAGCTGAACTAGTAAAGAAAGACCCAGAGAAAGAGAGGCAGAGAAAGAAAGTGTGACAGTATATGCAGTTCTGACAGATGAAGAACATAGCCAGAAAATAGCTAACATCTTTGGCAGCTTGAAATGGAAATCAAGACAGAAACTCTCACCAGCCTTTTATTTTTTAACCCCTCATTTTGACCACAGCTGCCCATCAGTGTTGTGCCACTTAAGCAACCTACTGTACATGTGTATAGTAAATTAGCAGTATAAGAGTGAAGTATTTGGCCCTCTATCCTTAGGAGATCTGGTTGACCATCTGTTCTCTGCCCTAAGAAGAGTTGCCTTACAGAATGAAGCCATGTTACTAGCACTAATACTACAGATCTGCAGAGAAACTTTGTAAAAGACAATTCATCAGGTAATAAATTAGCTTCTCCTTTCCTAAAATTTTCTTCATAATTCCCTACCCTTAGACACAGGCAAACAGGATTTTATTTTTTTTATTTATTTTTCACACAGATGTACTAACAAATAGAAATGATGTAAGTGTTCTCCAGAAGACCTTCTTTCTGCTCCTATGTCATAATGCTATGCAATTGTCCTTATGTAAATTTATTTACAGAAGTCTGAGAAGCTGTTCTGAAAAAAGTTTACATATCAACAACTCAGGCCTACAAAAAACACACAGTGGTTCCGAAGAAATTTGTGGAAAGATTTCCTGACCCAGGGACTGCTGACTTCCAAAGGCAGCTGTTGGCACAGTGCATTCTATACTTCAGTGGAGTATGAGAGAGGGGTAGTTTCCCAGTATCGCCAAAACGGATGATGGGAATTACAAGATTCTCCAGTTCTTTCAAAGTAGAAATAGAGAGCTCGTGTAACATCCATCTTCAGAATGACAGCACCTGCAGAGCTGTGAGGCTTGTAGAAGAAGAGGGGAGAGGGAGGAGGAGGAGAGGGGTAGGACTGGGGTAAGGAGGGGAGGGCTTGGATCCACAGGCCCGCAGGTGCCCACTAGCCTGTGCTGGCCCCTGACTTATTTATTTATTGACTGACTTATTTAAGCAACAAGTCTAAAACATAAAGCATTGATCAGAGCACCTGAAGTTAGTTGTATTCTGCAGGATACGTGCAAGACAAAGCAGTGTCATCACTGACATTGTGTCATTCAGTGCATGTCTTGTTCCCATCACTAAAACACAGGTTGCAGCATCTGTCTTTTCTCAGCAGTTTACCTGTATTCAAGGAAAATAAACTTATTTAGAGAAACCTGTTTTAATGAGGACATTATAAATGCAGGGCAACATAGACCTTCCAGGAGCCTAGTAGAGCTGGAGGTAATTGCCTAGAAAGCTTGGGATGCAGGTGCCTCTCTTTTCTCTCACCTGCTGAGCATCTCACTGCCTTTCTGTCACCTCTTGTCACGGCTCAGCTCCTGGGCAGGGAGATAGGAGTGCAAGTGGTGCTGACTAAAGAAGGCAATCTCTTCTGCTAAGGGACAAGGGCTACTGCTGTCCCCTCCATCCCCTCTGGAAAATTCAGTCAAGAGAAGGAGATAGATGACTGCAGCTTGGCTTGAAGTACAATCTGAGCACAACAGTGATGATATGAGTGTGTTATTCAAAAGATCATCTGAGTCTGGCAGGGATATTTTTAGCTCCAATTATTTTGCAAGTTAACTCTTCACAGATTAACAACCTGGAGTGATGTTGTTTCTTAAATCACAAGTAGATTCACAGTGATAGAGGTATACATTATTTTAAAAAAAATAAAATAAATAAATCTGTACGTCTTGTATTGGTACATTTCCTTAGAATAGTGATGTAGTTCTTTACCAAAGATTGTGCTTCAAGATTATTTGAGGGCTAGCAAAGTCTCTGCTTCAAGATTATTTGAGGGTTACTATCAATTCACAGAGCTACTACCTCTTTATGTAAGAATAAGAGATGTCTGAAGTGTATTAGTCTAACTGTTCAGTAGGTCCCCTTTTGCTTCTAAGCAGTAAGAACTCTGTTCTTTCTGGTCTGATCTGGTCTGAGGAACCCCCAGACTGCCAGCGTCCTCAGTTGTGCCATGACAGCAGTGACAAAAAATGCACTTGGCATGAAAGTCCCTAGCATCTCAGTAGCTGTGGGCAGTAGCCAGGTGTCCTGTGGGAGGAATTAAGATAGAATTCTTCCACCAGTAATCAGAGGTAGTGCTGACCTTTAGGTGCAGTGCAAGCCACATCCCTTTCCTTATGTATTGGTCCATTGGGAGTGAGAAGAGAACTGTTTGCATTCCGCAATTGTTCTTTTCTTTCTGACAGGTATAAATGTTAGAGGATTTCTGTGTAGCTCTGGATAGCATTCAATGTCACCATTATTTTGGTGACTAACAAAAGCTGCTGGTGTGTCTGTAAACATGATGCAGCAGTCCTCTAAAGGATAATAAGAGTGGGGCGGAAATTATATGAAAATGTCTTCATGCTGACAACTTTAGTCAGTGAGGCTTCCCAATTAAAACAAAAATTAAAAAATGCCTCATGCTATTGGCAAAGTAGCCTTACCTTCCAACAAGTTCAGAAGCTACCTGGAGGGAATTCTAAATTTGGTGCCTTTTATCCACCAATGCCCAAACCCAGGAGATGTGTCCAAGCTATGAAAACTGTCTTTTTCATTCAAGAGATCTCTTCAGGAGACATGTGTGAGGTTAATAAATCTGCCTCTTGCTGAGATGCCGTGTGGTGGCCATAGTTCTTCCTCTAGCACACTTCATAACATCGCTGCCCTTTTGTATTGTGGAGCCTCACAACAACAGCACAAGCCCTTTGGATCTAACTCTGGATAACTGTAATTTTCTCTTAGCAGAGTTGCGAGGAAACTGTCTGCCAGAGGCAGCGGTTTTAGAATGCATAATTACACCTGCCTGCCATAGCCCATATTGCCTGTGTAAGACAGATGATTTTAAAGTTGCATATTATTATTATTAGCATTTTACAAAAATGAAGAGTGAAATATATTTAATGTGTCTTTCCTGAACCTTGTCTTGATGTAGCTGAGACAGCCTACACTGGCCACTTCAAACATTTCTACTGAATTAATTTCTGCTATCATTTAAGAAGCCTGTTTAGATTTCTATCCTGAAAACATATCTCGAAGTATAACGCTGTTGGAGTAATATGAATCTCTTCCATGTCACTTGCCAACTCTTGGCTTGGATCTTTGTCCCTTCCTCTCTCTCCCATTTCACATGAATTTTAAGAATATCAGTACAGTGTTTCTATTTTACATTTGCTGGTTTTACATTACACAAAACGTGAGTACCTTAAAATATAATAATCAATTATATAGATAGAGCTGCTTGGAGAGGAAGAAGGTAATTTTCTAAAAGAAACTCAAAATTACAGGACTTTAATACCAAAGAAATAAATGAAGAAATCTTCATCTGTAATTTAATCTCAGAAAATACAGTTACCACTTAATTTTTAAAACTCAGTTTCAAACCTGATATAATAAGATAAGCAAGCAGTCCATAATCAATAAAATAAAGGAAGAAAAGGAATGGAGACATCCTTCCCCTCTAAGTGCTTATCAGATTGGACAAATATTTTCATTTCAAAGCTGGAAGTATACTTACTTATTTTTAGCATTGCAGGTTTGCTCACTACAACAAAGGTATCTAGTAAAAAAGTGCTTCTCTAAGACTCATAGCAGATTATGACAAGATACTCAAACAAATTTTTTAAATTTTATTTTTTTTTTAAGAAGCAATCACTCAGGCAACAGTATATTTGGGGGCTTAAAAACCAATTAAAAATCAAGTAAAG
>WUAM01000233.1:250681-274077 GCA_024336885.1 Actenoides hombroni | reverse complement strand
CACCCATCTCCTAGGGTGATTGGCTAAAGTCCTACAACACCCATTTCAAAATATTTTTCCAATGTACCATAAACAGAGCTTAACAAAACACCAGGTGTTGGCGCAACTTACAAAAACCATCCTACTGTTTCTCATAACATACATGAGAAAGGCAGGATTCTCATGGAATATTGTGAGAACCTGAGAAAATCTCTCTGCTAACAGCTTTTCAGCAACCACAGGTTTACATAACAGACCAAAGGTGGGGATGGACAGTAGTACCAAACTTAGAACTGTGTGTAAAGCAGCCCATGGTGCATGTGTAATAGCCTTTTGTTAAATGAAAGCAGTAGTTCAGTGAACTCTTGAACAGAATAAAGCTGATATACACAAGTTAAAGTGCTATAAGCAATGGCACATGCAATGAGATATTCTACTAGTTACTGAAAGGTGAATGAAGAAGCAGGATCTTTCCTTGGGAATAAAAAGCATACACAGTGGCAATTTCTGCAGAATCAGTGCTATATTAGATGATGATAAGCTGATATACTTTTCACTGATTTGCTTATACAGTCGTAAGTTGTGTTTTCTAAATACTTATTTTTGAAAATGTTTTTTAGTGCTTTCATATGCAATCTAAAATATGGTGGAAAAGATGGAGAATTAATCAAGCTTTTCAGAATGTCAGGAAACAAACTGATTTTGGTTTAGTTTAAATTTTGATTAGACATTAGTTTGGCTTATTAGGGTTTGGAAATTTCCATCTTTCTAGGATCACCAGATGCTTACTGACTTCATCTGACAGACTACATGTACCTTGAATAGCAAATGACATCATGATGTGGCATATCCAAGGTGAATGTCACCACTAGCTAGCAATAATTCCTGCCAATGTAATACCTCATGCGAAGCACCAGATACTCCTCCAACTATAAATAGTGATGCCAGACTATGGTAGGCAATTTGACTGACAAGCAAGGACTTGTGACAGCAGCAAGGTGCAATAGCTCAGTGAGAGCACTGAAGAAGAGTTCAGGAAAGCAGTACTGTTATTACAAGACTACTAAATTATATTGGCAAGAAACTCTTCTAAACTTTGCTAAGAAGAGTAAGGATTGCTGTTCAACAACTTCTTCCCTAAGTTCTTGCAACTCATGTGAAATACAAGGAATTTAAAACAGAGCTAAATACCTGCCTTTTAATAGTTTGGCCCTCTACAATATCCATTTGACTGTTCCTCTTCGTAGCAAACACAGATGGAGTTATGTGCCAAAATCTTTATACAAGCCAAAGAAAGAGTGAGATTCTTCATAATGTCAGAGTACTGAAAGTGAAACCGTGTTAAGTAGTAGCTGTGTCTCCAATTCTGCTCTTCTCAGAAGTGTAGTCATCTTAGTGCAGTACAAGAAAAACTTTACCTTCTAAGAAAGTTTTCAGTAGTCTAAATGCTGACTAAAATAGTTGATTAAACTATTTTTTTTTTCTCCCCTAAGAAATAAGATAGAAATCATCCCTTTGAAAATACATGAACTGTACCTCTGGAAACTTAAACTTTTTATTTTTGTTCTACTTATGAAATTAGAATAATTATTGATTCTGGTTTCAAAATGTAGCAAAAAGAATCAGTGCAGTGCTTGGAAACACAATGAATTTCATGTTCTAATCAATCTGACAGGCCGTTCTTTCTCCAGTATTCCTTCTGAAAACAAACACTTTCCTACACACCTTTTCTTTATCCATACCATTCCTGAAATGTTAAGAAACAAAAAGACTACTTAACACACCTTAAAATTTCATAGTATCAAGAAAAAATTCCATCATGCAACATACTGCAATTCTGAAAACTTTATTCAGAAACTGAAAATCCAGTCCCTCATATCTTTATAGTTTATAAACAAATCAAACATATCTTTTCCAGATTTTCAACATTTTCTCTACCACTTTGTCCTGGTTTGAGTGAGAACAGAACTAATTCTGTTCTGTAATTTTACTTTTCAGCTCAGTTCTTCTAATTAACTGCACTATCTGAAGTTGGCAGCCTGTTCTCACAGACAGTGTCTGCTTCTAGCAGTGATAACACCCCCTGTTTAGAGTGAGTAGAAAGAGGAAAATGAGTAGAAAGAGGAAAAGATGGTGGAGGAAGGAGGGGAGGGGAGAGAGAGTAGGATAGAAAGATCTCACCACCTGTGGATCCAGCAGCGTCTCACAGGACTAATCCAAATCTTGATTCTTCGGTGGTGGCTGCACCCAGATCAGTATTTTACAGTCTCTTTATACTCTTGGGCTGTGGGTGGCATCCCCAGTTTCCATAGGAAGCGTCGAGAGGCGGTACTAATTTGCCCGAGCCCCTTCTGGTGCAGTGCCCGCTGTAGAGCTCCCCTTGGTGCAGTCCCACTGGTTAGCAGAAGAAAGTCACTCAGGGAAAAGACCCTGTCCTGCCTACACAGAATTTATCTCTTCCTATTAATAATTTATCTGCAAGGAGCCAGGGGAGGATGACAGAGCCACTGAGAGCCACTGACACCTCATCCCATCAGACAGGCCTTGCTCATTCTCTGTCTAGATCTTAATACCACACAAGGTCTGAGACATCAGGAGTCAGGCTCTAACACAAGGCTAGACCAGAGAGAAAGAAAAGTCCAGTTCTATGACCTAGTGCTGTCTTACCTTCGTAGGAGGGTCTGTATGAACACATTGGTGGGCTGTCAACTTAGCAGCTTCTTGAGCTGAAGGAAAGTTTTCATAGATTTCAGCCACGTTTCTCTTTCTCCCTCCAGTGAAGCCTGATAGTATGCTCTCTATTCTTCCACAAAGCTGCTCTTTGCTTTTCTGCAGATTTTCAGCCCCTTGATTTCTCTTACTGTCTCTCTTGTTTGTGCTTTTTTTCCCACTCCTTGAAGTATCTGAACATTCTTCTCTCCAAGGAAGACTTGGAGACTGCCCAGGGAAAAAGTGCTCCACAGAAACTTCCACGACCCCTGCACTCCTTTTAAAACAGACATTAGTGCACAAACTGGAAACAAACCATACTTACCAGCAATCGCTCCATGTAATGGCAGAAGTTAAAACTTACCAGCTAGGTTTTTAAATCTACTGTCAAGTGAAGTGAAGTCTGTAAGTGAACGGACAAAAATACTTTACTCATATGAGTAATACTGTCTTACTAGAGACAGTTTTTTGATAGCTTTGGCTAAAAGACATCTGACTGCATTATTTCTTCAAAGGAAAAAAAGAAATAAATATTCTGTTCAACAGAGTTTGCATTTAATAGTAGATTGTAAAATGCAGCAAGTTAACTTCAATAAATTATTTTAAATGGACAGTACACAATCATTAGAGATCAAACTGCTCTAAATTGCAGTGCTGTCTGTTCCTTATAAGTCCATAGATGTCGTAAAACATTTCTGTCAAAATATTTTTTGGTTATTCAAAGAAACTCATGTCACTGCTGTCTAATTCTTACCTCCCTCTGGACAGCAGAATCTTCAGAAAAGAAAATCAAAGCAGATCCCCCCACCCAATTCTGCTGAAACAGGCCCTTTAATGAAAGTGCTGGTTGATTTAACAATTCTGACCTCTTATGCTGAGCCTGCCAGTCATGCTCTGTTATATAACAGATGTAATGCTACACTACATGTCAAATCTAATGTAAGTTTGTGTTACATTTCAAGGATGAACAGCTGAATGCAATGATACTTCATTTTTTCAGTAAGCAAACTTTCAAATACATTATGTTTGAGACTTACTGACTTATAGAGACTTTAGGTAAGCATTTTTTTGGGGGAAATAAAAGAATCCTAGAATGAACATAAATGTCCTTTTCAATCTTTTCATTACTGTGCTGTGGGTTTTTCCTTCTAATTACATGTACAGGGTGAGATAAAGAACACAGATGTAAAAGAAAAGGACAATTCTGCCTTCAACAAAGTTAGTCCAGTCTTGGAACAAGCTAGTGCAAATTCTATGGCTGTATCCTTCTCATGCAGTTCAGCAGCCAAAAGGATGAGAATAAAGTAAATGAGTATGCTCAGGTACTGTGAGTATAACCCTAAATAAATAAATAAGAGTAATTACTGAGATCTTCTTATAGTAGAATTGATTCCATGCCAGTGTGTCTGGCCGTGGACAAACCTTCCTAGTTACACAAATTATTGGAAGATTCATTCAGGATGATCATTGTAACCGTGAGCAAATCAACAAACATGTCAGCAAAAAAGTTAGGAAACTTTAAAATAAAATACTATGTTCCATGAATAATTGGAACATTTAAGGATATAATTAAGAGTCCAAATGAACAGTTATCTCCTCTTGACTGATTTAATAAAAAAAAGCTAGTTTCTCTATTTCCCTTGTTTGTCTAGATTACATTTAAAGCTAGCCTCAAGCTTCCAAAGGTTTTTTGCCTTGTAGCTGCTTACCAAGCACCTTGGAGACCTGTCAAATTTCAGAGCTGTGCAACTTCACGCAATTTACTCCACATTCTTATCTCCTCATCTCCTTGCCTCTTCCTCTTTCCCTCTTCCAATCTGTAGCTAAAGTGAAATACAACCCATTTGCAGTTTCATGCCATAGTTTCTCTCCCTCTTCATGACTCCACTTGCCAGAACATGTCTATACAGTTAGCCAGTCAGCTACTGACTGGAAATTAATTTTGTACAGTGGCAAAAAGATAATAATTTCCCCAATAAGAATCTGTGCTACTAGTAGCTTTAATACATTTTAACTGATGGAGGTATCAATAGAAAATTTTACAGTACACTAATGTCTTTGTGTGTGCACACACATGAACATATAATCAATAGAAAATGAAAAGAACAATATTCTACAAAAAGAACAGTATGGGTTATTTATCATTGAGATAATACTAGTAAGACAATAGTTATTTGTTATATGGTGGAAAAAAAGAAAAAATATCCCCTGTCATCTATTGTTACCTTCTAAATTTCTCCTACTTGCACATTTGAATGCCCAGTTCAATCTGTAAGATGTCCATTTGTGTGAGCTTGCATATAGGTATTAAAATCCTCATGAAAGACTACAGTACAGGTCCATGAAAGCCTCTAGGCATTTGTAATATCTTTAACAGTTAATTGGAAAAGAAAAGGCACACTAAAAATGAACCCGTGGAAACCTTTCACATGTCATGATACTGTTCTCTTAAACCTCTTCTACTGCCATTGTGCATCACTTTTAATACAGAACAACAAACATACCTTGTGCAAGGTTTGTAAAAGGCTGGTGAAGATGGACTCTGCAGTCCACAGTGTACGAGCCATCCCTGTCCAAGCTCAAAAGTGCCCTGCTGGTTACATGCTCCACATGCTGTGGTCTAATGTTGCAGCCCTGTCACTAATATATGACAAGCATAGCTAGCAGGTCAAGGGAAAATATTATTCCATATTCAGCTCTCCTGAGTCTGTATCTGGAGTACTGATCCCAGGCCTGGGCTCATGCAGGAAAGGTGATAATAAATTGGAGGGAGTCTGGTGTGGGGCCAGTAAGGTAGTTAGGGTCCGGAGCACCTGACGTGGAAGGAGAGGCCGAGGCAAGTGGGTTTGCTTAGTATGGAGAAAAGAGGGCTAGGAGGGATTAAGTGGCTGCCTTCCACTACTCAGAGATAATATTGAGAAGACGAGTCTTGGAGCTACACTGTAAATGGACAGGAGATCAATGTTGCAAGTTGCAGCAAGAGAAATTCTGACTTAACAGAAGGAGAATATTTTGAAATGAGAGTTAAGCACTGGAACAGCTTGCCCAGAGACGTTTTCAAATCTCCCATCTTTGGATATGTTTAAAGGTTGGTCAAGAGCCCAAGCAACCTTGTTTTAATATGAGGTTAGCCCTGCTTTGAGCAGGTGACATCCAGGACTCCTTTCCAATCTCCCCTCCCCTATGACTGTGTGTGTCCTTCTTCTGTTCCATTCCATGAAAGTGGGGGACAGCTTGAAAGATGTGACTTCAGTGCATTTAACCCAGTAACTGAATTGGCAAAATACACCTAGATACAATATTAGAAAGGCTGCCAGTTACTAAACTTTGCAGGACCTACAAGAGAGGTTATCTAAAGCTTATTACTTGTTGGGAGGCTGTAGAAAATGAGCTGAAGTATATAAGACTAAGCTCTAAACTACTTACTGAGAGGCTATAATGACAAGTTAGGGAGCCTATCATGCTAATGGATCCATTTCAGAGAAGTGCTTGGACTTGTGAATTTTCCTTGCACCAGGTGAAGCTTACAAGTCATGTTACATTGAGCCCTGCAAAAAGTATATTGTAGTAATACACTGGGAAATGACAGCCACATAAATAATTGTGGTGATAGTTTTATCAGCAGGGATGTTGATCTTGTAGCTTTTTTAATAAGGCTGTAAATGCAACAAAAACTGAGCTAGAAAATAAACTAAATTACCTTTTCAAAATGCAAGGAGGATCACAGAATCCCATTAGTATGTTCTAATTGAAAACAGATGTGGCTGCACATTATTTATATGCAAAAAATCCACATTACTAACTCAGAAGATAAAAGGAAAAATAAATTTCTTCTTAGTAAATCAGTGACAGTTGAAGCACTGGCATGTGTACAGTCTTACTTGAATCAAGTAATGTATCATTGGCAAGGATGGTCATTGAGTGGTTTTTTGCCTTTTGTTTCCCCTCAATAAGCATGAATCAGCTCTATGATCAAAGCAGTAAGTAGCAAACAAATCAAAACCAAGCAAAATCCACAAAACACATAAGTAAAATCAAGCAAAATCTCTGTTACGCTACTGACTTCATGTTAGAATTGTAAACTATCAGACTGAAAACCAGAAATGGATCTAAACTTGCATTGCAATAATGTATATGTAAATGCCTCACATTATAAAAAAATGCCATGAGTAGCACAAAATACATTTCCATATGTATATAAAGTAGACAGCATTATATTTAATAAAAAAAAAAAGAATAGGGAGGCAGGAGTGCTGATATAGTGGATGACTGAAAATGTACACTTTAAAGAAAGGGTATATAAGTAATGATATGATATGTTCTGACAATGGAGCAGCAGTGATATAGGCTAAACTGTGTGTGTTTCAAGTAACTTCCATTAATATACTCACTAAGAACAGGAGTCACACTAAGTTATTTCAGCTGAGAAATGTTTCCACTCTCTGTCACTGATGTCATTCCCAAGGCATTGCTAGAGAATAAGTCAGCCACTACTCTCCTACAAGACCCTTGCCTCAGGTTAGAATAACTATCAAATTATCTGTCTCTCTGTACTGGAGGATGGAAGGTAGCTTGGGCTGGAAACAAATGAGTGCAACTGAGCATACACTTGCAAGAATTTTAAGCTAGCATTTGAGCATTTCCTATTCAGCAAAACCAGGGAATTATGTACTTAGCCTCTGGCTCTATTTGGTGCTGTGGCTGTTCAGTGTTATGACTTCCTTTTTTAGGTTAGTAGCCAGACTGTATTTTACAATAGTTTTCCCTTATGACCCTAAGGCAATGTTCTGCCCTGGATGAGGCCCCCTGCAACATGGATAAATGTGCCACTAGTACTAGCAGTCCTCTCTAATTTCAGTTTGCTTGATGAGCCATGAGAACCTGTGGACTAATTTTCTCTTTCACAGTTTTTCTTATTCCATTAGGTTTAAGTGAACCTGGTTACTTACAGTCTATTGGTTCATAGCATTTGGGTATATAAGACCACACCAAGCTTTTTAGTCCCACAGATTTTGCAGTTACATATTAATCAACATTTTAACAAATTACAAATTTCAGATTAATTACTGTGGTATTTAAAATTGGTGCTTTTGTTCCTACTTTTTTCCTACTATTTTCGTTCATAAAATAGTGGATTACTGACAGGAACAATATTAGTGCTAGCACTGAACTTTTAACATCCAGACACCACTAAATTTCAAGAGTGAGGGCACTAATTTCCACATGCAAAGGCATACACATACTAAGTAAAATTCTGACTCCAGTGAGTCAAAAAGGTGAAGTTATACCAGGATTTTAACAAATAGCCATCAGATTTATCAAATATCAGAGAATCATAGAATGTTAGGGCTTGGAGGAAGGGACCTCTAGAGATCACTGAGTCCAACCCCCCTGCCAAAGCAGGATCACCTGGGGCAGGCCACACAGGAACAGATCCAGGTGAGTTTTGAAAGTCGCAAGGGAAGGAGACTCCACAACCTCTCTGGGAAGCAATTAAATTGTCAATGTTATACTTGAACTGAAGTTACACGGGGCAATTGTTGACACAGTAGAATGTAAATAATTAAGGAAAATCTCTGCCATTTGTACCTGCCATTTGGTACATGACATAGAGTTATAGCATCTTTTAATCATGTTTGATCTTTATAATTTTGTCCTGCTGTATCAAAACAACTATCTCAATACAGGGTTAAATCTCTTAGAGCTAGTGGAGTCTTTCAAACCACTGGTAGAATGGAAACAAGCCACTTGGTTTTTACAGCATACTTCAGAGTAAGGATGATTAAGGGACTTGAACAAGTCTCCTGTGTAGAAAGGCTGAGAGAACTGGGGCTGTTTAGCCTGGAGAAGAGAAAGCTGAGAAGGGATCTTACTAAGGTTTACAAATATCTGAGGGGCAGGTGCCAAGTGGAAGGGGCCAGTCTCTTTTCTGTGGTGCCCAGTAATAGGAGAAGGAATAATGAGTATAAGCTAGAACATAGGAAGTTCCACCTCAACATGAGGAGAAACTTCTTTACTGTGAGGGTGATGGACCACTAGAGCAGGTTGCCTGGAGAGGTTGTGGAGTCTCCTCTAGAGACTTTCAAACTTGCCTGGATGTGATCCTGTGTGGCCTGCCCCAGGTGATCCTGCTTTGGCAGGGGGGTTGGACTCAATGATCTCCAGAGATCCCTTCCAACCCCTACCATTCTCTGATTCTATGATTCTGAAAACAGGGCGCACCATGCTGACTACTACACAGACATAGAAGAGAGGGATTGCTTTGAGTAATTTGAAAACTAAGGAGAAAATGCAGTCTTATACAGAGGGAAAGGAGAATAAAAAGAAGCAGTTTGGAACAGTTGAGTGGAAACAAATATTTTGTTCACTCCATAAATTTGCTTCTTTCCAGGTGGAACATACATAATGCTATTTTTTCTAGTGTATGCTTTCAATTTGAAATATTAAAGTGAATTTCAGGGAAAAATATAATTGTTTTGCCTCTAATTCCTTTGCCGTGATCACTGTCAAAATCTTAACTAATGTTTTTTTTTTCAACACAGGAACTCATGATTTTGTCTCCCACACCTTTCAGTCAAATGGGAGGAAACCTTAGCATAACTAGATAATTTTCCATGCACTGAAATACAGATAAGATCATTAAAAGACATATTCTGTCAAAGAGACAAAATTATTATGATTTCAGGTGAAAATTTTCCAGAGTAATAAAAAGGAAAAAAAAAACCAACAAAACAAACAAACCACAAAAAACTAAGCACTGAAATATCTATTAATTAGAACAGCTGTGACATAAATTCTGTCTCTGACAGAGAATTTTCTACTGACAGTCCATTTTTTTGGAGACTAAATAATTATTATTTTTTTATATAAACGTATTTAACATAGCTCTTGCTGTTATTTGTATCTCAATCCAGTGTTCTGTGGTTAGAGACCTATTAACTTCAGACAAACTTTGCAGAAGTTGTATTTTCACAGGCACTATTGACAGCTTTGAAGTAAAATGTATTTAATGTCTTTCAAATTTAAATATCTTTCTCACTAAGTGGCTTAGTTCTGCACCCTCTCCGTTAATACCAAAAGATTAATTTGGCATTCATCTTGAAACACTAATGGCATTACTGACACAGAAACAAGCCTGAATTCTTCTAGTAAGTTGGGTGAGAGTCATTGATGTCTTCTGTCAAAGACAAGCAACTAGTGCTTCTAAATCCATGGAAATAAATGCATTCTCACCATGATACTATTAATCTACTCAGAAGAGCCTTCTGAGGTCCTGGGAAGTACATCTAAAGAGCAGAATGGAAATCTGTCAAGTGTTTCAGCAACAACGTGCTTGTAAAATATACTGGCATGTATTCTGTGTAGAACTCTTGTCACTTTGTGCGTTTGTAAGTAAGGGATGTTACAGTGACCTTGTATCCATCTTTTCCATCAAAATTTCAAAGGTTTTTATTTAGTTTTATCAAATTATGTGGACAGTTGATATTTTGATTGAAACAATTGTATGCAGCCATTCACTTTCTAGTACAGAACGGACCATGGGGCAGTGACTATTCACACATCAATTTTAAATCTCAGTCAAAAAATTATTCAAATCATAGCTGCTGACCTTGAAAGCCTGAAGGATACAGATATTTATTTCTGTTGCTGAACCCCAACATTCCCATTATGCAATAAACCTCTGAAATCTAAGAAGCTTTTATATGAAACTGAAAGGGAAATTTAAAGGAGTAAAAATTATGTATGTAAGATTAATGTATTTCAGGACTAGCTTATTATTTGAAATTCAAAGCAAGAGTATTAAATAACCTTCTAGGCAAAAGAATAAATGCATATAATGGATACAAAGCTCATTTTTTTAAAAAATCAAAACAAATCCCCCCTTGAAAAATATCATGACCACTTTGAGTCTGAATGCCATGAGTTCTTCATCTGCTACTTGCTAATCCTGAGTGTCAAAGGCCAATCAACCAAGCAAAGACACTGAATTCAGAGACTGAAAAGTGAGGTTACATAAACTGCATGTTATTCAGTTGAAAGAATGGTATGACATGGTAGTAGCAGTGCTAGTTTCTGGGAAGGGCAGTGTCCCGGTTTGAGTTAGAACAGACAATTCTGTTTAGGAATTTTACTTTGCAGCTCAGTCTCTTCTAATTAACTGCATTTTTTGAAGTTAGCAGCCTGTTTTCACTGGCAGTGTCTGCTTCTAGCAGTGATAACGCTCCATGTTTAGAATTAGTACCAAGGATTGGTGTGCAGAACAAGGTCACTGCTGGATCTTGTGTAGCATGTTGGGGGTCCAGAAGTTAAAAGGGAGGAGAGGACAGGACTGGTGATGCTGAACTGACTAATGAGGCATTCCAACCCATATATGTCATATTCAGTATAAAGCTGCGGGATCATGAGGGTCAAGCTCTTTTCTTCAATGGCCGGCATATGAGGAGAACTCTCTGTCATTGTTTATACCGGGAGCGAAGAGATGCAGCAACAGAAAATCAGTAAAGAGAGTGCCAGGAGAGGAAGAAGACCTTTATTAATTTATAACCCCGTTTTATATCCCCTAGTCCCATAGGGCGATTGGTCAGTGATCACCCATCTCCTAGGGTGATTGACTAAAGTCCTACAACACCTATTTCAAAACATTTTTCCAATGTACCATAAACAGAACTTAGCAAAACACCACGTGTTAGTCTAGCTTACAAAAAATATCCTACTGTTTTTCATAACATGCATGAGAAAGGCAGGATTCTCAATGAATATTGTGAGAACCTGAGAAAATCCCTCTGCTAGCAGCTTTTCAGCATCCACAATCTCTCTGTTCTGCCTTTGATCCAAATCCATGTGTTCCTGAATCCAGTTCCCATCTACCTCTGAGTCCAGTCTAGGACGTTCATAGTACCTGCTCCACAGCATCAGTGATGACGGCGTTGTAGTTGCCATCAGAGAGGTTTCAATCCAATACTGGGTTTGTATATATTTGTAAATATTACATTTTATTATTACTCTTTTCATTAAAGCTGTTGTAGCTTTGTTTTCTAATTGATAAGTCTCTCTCCCTTATTCCCTTTCTCTTCCCCTTTGGGAGGGGAGGCATTAGCAGAGAGCATCTGTTATAGGTCTAGCAACTGCCCTGATCCTAAACCTTGGAAAAGACTCTGAGCGGATTAATTACTCTTTGTTATTCTTGGAGTATAACCTGGCTACATGGTGCTATTGTGAGATGTTTAACAGACACATTTTCTTGTAGAGGGCCTACAAGAGTGATCAGCGTAATGGTTGCAGATTAGGAAACCTAAATGTTGTGAGCATTTGTGCTGAAGTAAGTGAGGCTACATGTCTTAAAAATACCATGTATTGTCAGCCTTCTGGCTTAGTTGTTCACAGTTGAAACATGTGGACTATGAAGCAATGCAGGAGATCAAGCAGGGCAGGGTTCCCTTTCAGTGGAGCTGTTGGCAGATTCTGGTACTGCTCAGAAAATGTGAGCCTTTTGCTAGTGTACATTTGCCAATTTACAGAACTTCATGTAACCATGAAACAGAAGAACCAGTATGTGGACTGGTAGACATGTTAACATATTCCTCACAGAAACTGTGATTTGAAATATCCTTGATAGAGGTTTAGTTTAATATATGTTTTCAGATAAACCGTAAACAGGAGGATGAAGTGCAGTAGATAAAATCAAATAAAACAAATGAAGCCAAAATAGCCCTTTTGTATTTGTCAGACACAAACCATTATGAAGGTTTCGAACTCATTTCTAAGCTGACATGTCTGCCTACAGCTGCATACACTTATACAGGTAATTTTGAAATTATTTTTTTTTTTTTTTTGAGTGGTATTGAACTAACAGAGGAAACAATTCAACTCTGACTACAGATATCACAGTGAGTAACTCTTCTGTCAATTCACAGGAACATGCAGCTAATGAAAAGCCATAAGCCCAAAACATGATTTGTGACACGATATTCCAGAAAAGTGAAAAAATCGCATTCAGCCTGGAACCATCCTTGTTTTTTATTATTTTAGGCATCTGAATGAAATTCAGATGAAAATGTATTCTATTTATGCAAAATTGAAAGTTACTTCAGGATGTTCTTTTCCAGATGTTCAAAAGTGATCAAGTGGAAGTCAATTGCACAAGTGAAAAGCCTGTTTCATCTTTTCTCTCATGTATGGTAAACTCCTTTGTCTAAAGGTTTAGAACATGCATTCTGTTGTAGGATCATTCTGTTTGCGTATCTAATCTGTAACTGGCCGTGAGAAAGTGTGAATAATAACATAATATGCTTATATACTGGTTCAGGAGTTATGTTTGAGGATTTAAAACTTTTCTTCACTCTCTGCTTGACTAAACACTATTTTCAAGTGGTTTTTTCTGAATAATTTTTAACTCTTGATGTTTTTATTCAACTCCCAACAAAAAGGGCATCACAACAGAATAAATTCTGTCATACCCAATTCATATAGTGCCTCATACTTGAACTATTTCTAACCCTATACTAATATAATTAAGTGCTCATCTGATATTATTTCATGATAACTTTATTATATATTTGCTTAACACAAGGTTCAATTAAGTTAATTTCAAGCCTATTCTCCAAAACCACTACAGTTAAGACCCTCTCTGTTCTGATATAAGCATTTGCCAATGTACACCTCCTGCTTTCCTCACAGAAAAAGAGTTCTCTACCTTGCCTGCTTCCCATGCTGTTTGGAGTGGGAAGTACTGAGATGGAACATCCGTTTTGCTTTACTTTTTTTTTTTTTACTTTTTTGACTTACAAAACTGGGAAAAGTGGCTTGACAGTTCTCTATGGAAGAGACATACGCTTCCCCTATACCTTTGCTAATTAAATACTGTTAAGTCTCTAGGGTAAGACATTAGTTAACTAGCAATTGTTTTTCTCCATACAGGACTCTCCAGTTTCTTTACCCATTGTCCAAGGAAAGCAGTGAAGATCTCTCTTTCTCAACCTGTTAATGCAGCTTCTTCATAGTAGAGGAATATCATATCTTTTTCAGAATTCTCTTCTTTTTTGTGGTTTTCACGGAGAGTGCATAATGGGAGACTCGATGAGACAGCCCCCACCTGTCAATTCCTTCTCATCCTGAGAATTTGGTTTAATGCAGTTCTACTTCCTGTATCTCCACTTCCATCTTTAGAATTAGAGCATTTGAATTTCTCTTTTGCTTCCTTCTCCCTAATCCTAGAAGTGTTTTTCTGCTAGTATTTAGTCACCTTTTAGGGCAAAAGGTGTCTTTCCTTTCCCAGCAGATATTTTGCTTTTCTGAATAAAAGTTTTCTTTTTTTTGACAAAATGTTAGAGGTGGTGAAGTCATATTAGGGAAAGGTGTGGCAGGTACAGCCACCCCCGACAGACAAAACACAAAGCAAATAGGGTGTGCTACAGCGGTTTGATGCCTTGGCAATTAAGCTGCACCTCCCAGTGCTTAACTGGCACCTTGGGGTCTGTGCTTATCTGCTTTTTCAGGGCTTGTCCCCTCAACCAATCAGAATGACCACAGTGCACCCTCTACAAGGATATAAATGGGTTCCTGTCTAATTGCCAGATGAGCTGGCTCTTTGCAGAGAGGCAGCCTCAGCCTTGGCAGTCAGACCCTCCCCTTGGACATGCCATCCAAGGATACTTCCATGGATTGAGCGAGTCTCTGTGGATTGAGTGATCCTCACCCCCCCTTTGGGTGAGTGGTATCTTGGGCACTCTGGTGTGGGAGGTTTCTCCTTCATGAGTGAGCGTGTGCCCATTTTGGTTCATCTTTCCTTAAGGTTTAGGAATTAGTTGTGTAGTAGTTAATTCCCAACAGATGTCCAAATTTGTATTTGGTCAGAGGGAGCGCTGGTGACTTTGATTGCAATAAACCCCATTTTGGATAGCGGCTGCTGTTTGCTGTGTAGGTGCCTCTGTGACTAAAGGAAAGGGAAAAATACCATTAAAGAATGGTTGCCTCCTTGCTAGAACACAAGGGTCAGAGTAAACTTACCATTGTCATGATTTATTTTTTTTTTAAACTTACCTTATTTCATTCTCATTTTATTCTCTCCATTGAGAACTAGATATTTAAAGAGATTTATATGCACTTACTCCAGTTCATAATATTTACAGTGTTCAGCCAAGAATGAGAAAAAAAAAAACCAACCCACAACCACCTCCCTATAGACTACTATATGCTGTCTGCATACCAAGTGAATGAATACATCCAAACAAGAATAGTCCTGTGATTCCTTTTATAAAATGAGTCTAAGACAATTATTGTTTGCCATTCAAATTCCCAGTTAGTCTTAGCAGGCACTGTTTTTGCTAGGTAACACTTGGCTGCTCTGAGTAATTAGAAAGGCTGATAACATCATCTAGTCGAAAAATCTGGCAACTATCTCCATTTAAAACTCTCTCAGAATCCCTCAAAGTCTCTTCCAAAATTTCATGCAACCAAGAGTAGTGAAGGGATGTGCAATGCATAGCAGCAACAATTTTCTTCATACAAATCACAGAAGCTACAGATACTTTCAAGATAGAGAAGCCTCCAGATCCTATATAGTGGTCTCATTTAAGAAGATGATATCTAGGGGTTTGCTCCACTTCAGCCTAAGGGGAAGTCTGATCTTCTTCCTTGATCATTGGTAAGAGTACTCTAATAACTCGGCAAAAATACAGTGATAGGACTGGAGGCATTCTGCTGCCAGTCTGTTGTTCACTGAAGAACTGAAATTCTTAGAAGCACTGAAACAAAAGAAAAATGTAGAACAAATCCTTTTGTCCAGTTGTTACTGTACTCTCTCAGAGGAAGAAGTATGAGATTTTTTGTTCGTGATCTCAAGATTTCCTCTAGATGTTTAAATTATGAAGTAGTTGGCTAAGAAAACATAAAGAGGTATATGCTTCCAGGGACCTGAACACAGATGGTTTTCTCAGAAGCAAGGAATGTATTTACATTCTGCTATAGAAATGTAATCTCTCCAAATTTTGTTTGCCTTTCTACCTATCATTTCTCCATTACCAAAAGGGACAACTTGAATACTTATCTTCGGGAAACATTTCCAGGTTCTCTACCCCAATCCAGGCACTTCCCTGATGTCAGGGTGTGATACTTAAGGACAAGAGATGGCACATGCTTTCTGTGGGTTATCTCTAGTGTATTTTATGTTAACCATGGCTCAGGTAGCTTTATGTCCAGACTACCAATTTTTGTGATTTCCATCATGCACTGATTAGTTAAGGTAGGTTTATCATTCACAGCTATAAATTGTGATTTTAGATTCTACATATGTAAAATGCTTATATATGTAGCTTATATATGGCCAGATACCTAACTGCTATGAGTGACAAAGACATGTTGCTATGTATCTAGTCTTTTGCATTATGCAGGATCTTGATTCTCTGTAAGTATGAATTAAAAAAATGAATTAAAGAAAACCCTAGAAGATACAACTATTTCCGTAACTCACAGAGGTTTTGTGAGGTTAAATGTCCTGAATATACTTCTGTGCTCAGAAAAAAAAGCCCATCAAGAATAAAACCCAAACTGAATTGTTTGCTTAAAAAAACACTTGCTAAGAGAAAACCAGTTGGTAAATAAAGGGGGCCCCACACACAATAACAAAACCCTACAAACCATCTGAATACTTTTTGTGCATGTGAGAGGGCCTAGAGCTTATACTATACTTAAAATTGGGATGTAAAAAACTCTGAGCTGGTACTAAATAAGCAAGCTCAGGTGTTGGAAATCTGGTTTACTCATATGCCATCTGTTTCTAGGTTTTGACTTAACTAGTTTAACTGCTATTTCTATAGTGTAAAGAAACTTATGCTATACTAAAATCATACAATACCATTTACACTCTGTATGCTCAATATAAAAATATTATTGTAAGATTTTATTTTTTTTTAAAAGGAATATCTAAATGCATCTCTAATGACTTTCGAGTCAGTTAAAATACTGGAGATCAAACCAGATATCACTAGCAATAAAATCATACTCTCATGTGGTGGCTGGAATGGACTGATGATTCCAACAGTGGCAAGATATAAGACTGAATTCCACTTCAGGTCATTTCAAATTCAGTCATTTTTCAGATCTGATCTTTCTTTATGGTCACTCTCTTCAGGAACCTTCCAGGACAGAAGACAAGCTTCTTTATCACCTTGAATTTATTTCTGGCATGTTGCTTATAAAGGAGATTCAATAAGCTGAGGTGGCCTGACAGAGTGTTTTAACTTGCCTTAAGAGAGCCCATGAGTATAACAGAAAGTACACGCTGTAGCTGAAGTTTTCCACCTTTGAACACTTGCAGGATTGCCTAGACAGAACCCAGAAAAATACAGTGAAGTAGTAACATAGGTGAAAAATAAATTCAGTCAAAAGTTTGACCACAAGCATACTGCTACCTGATTAATGTCATTCTGCCTGGAAATCCAATTGTACCAGGTGTGTGGTTCCCACAGCAGTTATGATGGATAGGGTTACTAGGCAAGTCAGTAAGAGGGAACTGGTGCTCTAAATCTGTAGGCTTACAAACACGCGAAAATACAAACACTTTCTAACAGGGAACCTGGAAGCTCTAAGGTCTATCATGGTTTTTCTGTGGTCAACTGTTCTAGACAAACCAGCATTTGAGACAGAGCTGTCTTGTCCAAAGTGTGCTGATAGAAAGCAAGGCAGACTCCCACAGGAACCCAGCATGGCAGCAGCCAGATTTGTGTAAAAAGTATGCTTGCTTATTGCTGAAAGTTAATCTCAATCAATAATGCAATAATGCAAGATTTCAGCTTTAATGGACTGATATTTTCCACAAAATACTAAACAAGCAAACCCCCACAAAAAAACATTTTCACTAAAAAGTTTCTGAAAAATTTTAGTAATTGTAGATCTGGATGAATTTCTCAACTCTCCCATAGATCCTCTGGGTGACCTGTAGAATATCAAGATATCTGTGTATCTTTTTTCCCATGGTAATAGGAATAAAAAATTACAGTCTTCTTTCTTAATTTTTTAAACTATGCCTCCTCAAAAAGCAAATGTTGCAGGTAAAGCATGATAAATTTTATATGCATGTAGTACATCGAATATAACCTCAGCTGAGAATCCAGAAACGATCATAGCATGAACAAAGTAATGGACTATGAGCAAAATGTGTCCAGTATTCAGTTTTCACCAAACTTTGTTAACATTTTTCCACCCAACATTTAGAACACATTGTTGCAACAAAAGCAGTTTTATTAAGCAAATGGTAAATGGTTATATATATTATCCATTTCTCTTAATATTAAATGAAATCTATAATGGTCCTTCATATTGAACAAGAACCAAGAATGTCTTCTGCCTTGTCACTTCATGAGATTTATACACTGATATATAAAATTATTACATTAAGTAATATTAAATTAATTAAAGAAAGCAAATTAATACATCAAACTACTTTTAAAAAATACTCACCCCAATACTGAAAGAGTTTTCCATTTATACAGGAATGCACCACTGCTGTTTATAAGAAGTGAAGGTCTTGTGGTTGCTTTCAGTTCATTTAATGTGTCTGTCCAGCACTGCCATTGTAATAAAATACTGAAATCTCATCTACAATGAAAATCACACTGTAGTAATTTTTTTTTGTCAGTAATATTCTTCTCTTTCTCAGAACTAAATATTTACACTCTTCATTAAAAAATTGTCAAAAGTAATCTGAACAGTCTATGTCTTCAGGGAATGCTGTTTCTTTCAGTCTTTAATGTGGTCTAATCTTGCAACACATCCTGGGTGTAATAAGGCCTGAAAACTCAGGTTTGCACATTAAACAATCAGACAAGGTGACCGTAGTATTTTTTAATTTAATCCCTCTTTATGAAGGGATTAAATGTAAATCCAATTTTCATTTCCAGCTCCTAATTATCAATACAATATTCTGCTTGCATAATAATTCAAAGATTAGTAGAAGCAGAAGAGAGAAAATACGTGTTAAAATACTCTATCTTTCATTCTCTGTGAACTGCATAATTCCCATCCCCTAAGTGCAAGGTGTCCCAAATTAATACATGTGGCAGTGATTAGAGAAGGCTATTACCATTAGGAGTGCCAACAAAGCCACTAATACCTGAGATAAGTTAACTCAAAGGAAAAAAAAAAAAAAGTAAAAATTTCTTAACTTGAAAGTTTCCAGAGAACTGTGAAACTACTAACCTTGCTAACATGTGTATAGCTTGCCAGTGACATGGCTGTAGAATAAAATATATGCTGCTAAATTCAGAATCAGCTCCTTATCCTTTACTCCTACTGCATATACTGTTTGTAGAATTCCTCCTAACTGTGTTCATTTGAATTACATACTCCAGAACAGGCATCACTTTTTTTTCTTTTTTTTTTCCCCTCTACCTTTTTACAATGTGGGTGGTGAGACACTGGAATGAGTTGCCCAGAGAAGTTGTGGATGCCCCATCACTGAAGTGTTTGGGGTCAAGTTGGGGCTTTCAGCAACTTGATCTAGTGAATGATGTCCCTGCTTACTGCAGGGGGGTAGGACTAGACTATCCTTAAAGGTCCCTTACAACCCAAACTGTTCTAGGATTCTGTGAAAGCGAAAGCCAGTCCCGCCAGAGAGGTGGATTTACTCCAAAGGCAAAACATTAAAACATACGATAGATGCATTCTTTATTCTTATTTGAGTTTTGATGTATTTTTGAAGTAGTCAAACAATCTTACTGTAGATTTTTATATGCTTCATCTGACAAGGCATGAATTGGGTCAAGTATTGCTAATTCAGAAATTGAATTAATAAGTTAACAAGGAGTATATCTGAAAAGTGGAGTAAAAGATGTTGCATGTTTCCCATTTAATATACAACACAGTTAAATTTGATGCAAGTATTTTATGACTGAGTGCGGACAATCAGGGACTCCATAGTAAAAGTTAATGGGTTTTTTTCTCAGACACAAGCAACCTATATATAAAACTATGAAAGACTATTGCTTATGTTTCAGTGTTCTGATATGCATGGATATGTTCTAATTAGAGCAGGACCAGAAATGACAACTATTAATAGTCTACTACAATTTGATTGTTAATGAAGTTATGTGTGTTCATACAATCAGTCTCTCTTTGAATGATTTGAAAAGATACAAATTATATTGTTTGTATAGGCAACCCTGTGAACTCTTCCTCCCCCTAGTTTTAATCATTAATCATTAACCATGTCAAAGTCATATTCTCTGAGCTGAGCTGAACAAGAGTAGTGAAGAAAAACTTTAAGCTGTTTGCCCAAACTTGGTCTCCATAGGACCTTAGTTTCTGTTGCTCACAAAGACCCAATCTGACCGATGAATTGAGCCCTTAAGTTTCAAGCAAGTAAAGCACAGCAGAAGCAAAACTTTTCATATTCAAAGTGTTTCCTGTTTGTTTCTTTTTATCCACAGAGTGTTCTGTCACTCTATCACTCTGTCAGTCCAGAAGGAAAGACAGACATAGCCAAAGCAAGTAGACTCACAAAATTTGGCTCTTCTTTAACCATGCACTTTCAAACATTTTCAAACTACACAACATGTAAGGTTCCAGCAGAAAATGCTAACAAAGGGGTATTCTTTTTTTGCATCTTCTGTTTTCTTTCAGTCTTGCTTTTGTTTGTTGGCTGTTTTCAGAAAAAGACATTTGAAGCCTGTAGGCACATATTTGTGTGTGGAAGAAATATGTCAAACAACAAGTACTTTATTCTCCAAATTACTGAAAACATGTGATGTTATCTTTGTAGCAGAAATATCACTGAAAATCTTATTTACCTCATCTTCTTATAAATTTCTTTAGCTCCCTTAGATCATAATAAGAGTCGTATTTCTGCTGTAGAAGACTCTAAGCACCCTTGTTTTGCATAAAAACAAGTCTTTCAGCTTTAGCATTCCTGATTGACAATTTAAAAAAATCTTAAAAGCCTAAATCATAGTGAAAGGAAGGACTGTTCTACCTTTTCAGATCTACAGATATGATGTACACAAAGCATTTAATTACTTAGGCAGCAAGGTCATCAAGAGGTAATCAAAGTAGATAATCATATTTAGAAGCAAAATATTTGAATTCCTATAATTGTTGATGAGGTTCAATCCACCCTTTTTCTTTTGGGTTCTAGAAAAAGATTGATCAAATTTCTTTACATGAGATAGAGGTCTCATTTTTGAAAAGGGTACAAAGAACAGCTGGTTTTCAACAAAGCAGCTTTCAAATTAAAGAAAACAGATTATATAAGAAATAGATTTTCATTGAGCAAAATCTTGCAATTCCAAACATATCCTGTTCTTTGAATGAAATCAAATCCTTTGAAAGTTTTAAATTAAATAGAGACAAAGTGTTGCAGCATAGTCAGTAACCTCAGAGTCAGGACAGTCCTTTAGGATCCCCAAAACCAAACACCTCATTTAAACTGGTAAATTGTAACAGGCAGACTTAATTTAGAAATGAGATCATTAGCAATTGGTGAGGAAGAACCAGTTATATAGCGTCTGCTCCAAAGAAGAAATTCAATTGAGCTATCCAGTTTGAGTCAAAATTCTGACTGTTTTTAATTTCAAAGCTATATTCTAGGGTCTTATACATAGACATGATTTGATGGATTTATAGGCATGTAGGAAATAGGATAGAAACTTTTTTTACCTCTCAGTTACTGGGATAGACCAGAGGTATCCTCGGGTTTTTTCAACTACCTTGAGTTTTTCATTTCCTGAAGAAAGCAACTGGTTTAGATGCCCATGAAGAAATCTGGGAAAACTAAACAAGAATATGCTGGTACTCAGTGAACTTACTTTTTTCACAAACAAATCAGTTGGCTTAAAAAACGGCATTTTTTATTAAAGGGAGAAGAAACTTTAACATACACCTAAGCAGGGTAAGATACAATTCCTAATTCCTAAAATTTAATTATAGTAATTTTACAGCTTTTCTCTCTCCTATTGAGTCAACTGCTGGTTCAGCTGGTTGCTTTTTTCCTCTGGCTGCAATTTTAATTTACTATCTAAGAATATTAACCTTACTGGGTAGAAAGATCTGATTTAAATCACAGTGATGTGGTAGTGTGATTGTTCCCGTTTGCTGCTTCTTGCTTTATTAGCCATTTCCTCTTCCTTATATTGCTTCTTGCATCACTATCTCTTGCAACTTCTTGACCCACCAGCTATGCCACTGTTGCTTCTTGTCTACCACTCTAGTTAAATCACAGATCTTTGGTTAATAGTTTCTGTTAATTAAGTTCATAAAAGAATGAACACAGTGCTAAAGATTATGGCACTCTGGTGAAGTTCCCACTGACTGGAAAAGGGGAAATATAACCCCCATTTTCAAAAAGGGAGAAAAGAAAGACCTGTGAAGCTACAGGCCAGTCAGTTTCACCTCTGTGCCCTTAAAGATCATGGAACAGATCCTCATATCCTCCTGAAGGCTCTGCTAAGGCACATGGAAAATAAAGAGGTGATTGGTGGCAAGCAACATGGCTTCACCAAGAGCAAATCATGACTGACAAATTTGGTGGCCTTTTACAATGGAGTTACAGTGTCAGTGAATATGGGAAGAGCAACTAACATCATCTACCCAGACTTATGCATAGTGTTTGACAATGTCCCACATGACATCTGGTCTCTAAATTGGAAAGACGTGGATGGACCACTCACTGTATAAGGAATTGTCTGGATGGTTGCACTCGAAGAGTTGTGGTCAATGTTTCAACATCCACGTGGAGACCAGTAATGAGTGTCCACACATGAGCTATACACATGTGTATCTTTAGGCTATTCTTCACAATTAATTTTAAAGCTTGTTCAGGCTTTTCTAACCCTGACAACAGTACCATGGGATCTACCTTTACGTAATACCCTTTTCAATGAGAACCATGAAGGATGTTACTGGTTTGGGAGCTTGGAGCCTTTATTTGGGGGTATTTTTTCTAGTACAGCTATTTTAAATTAATGTTTTTACATTTACATCCTCATTATTCTTGAAAGTGTGTCATTTTGACATTTTTAGGGAGAAGTATTATAACCCAGAATGAAAGCAACACCACCTGAGCAGTCCAGTGAAGACCATAAAATCACAAGGTACATTAATAAACCGCTATATTGGACCCATCATTTATGATCTATATTTGTACTTAAATGCTTATAGAACATTACTTTTGCCCTTTCATGATTGACAGAGCTATCCACAGTAAAAAATACACTAGAGAACTAATAATAGGTCCCAGTGCTGAAGAAGCTGTTATATGTTGGCAATAAAAGTAGTATATAAGAAAAGAATAAAAAAAAGTCACTGAACATACTATAGCAGGCCATGTGTCCAAAAGCTATCAGCAACAGAAATCTCAGAATGTCAAAAAATGCTCAACAAACCAACAAATACAATTAAGTATATCTGCTTAAAAGAAGGAACAAGACTATAAGAAAAGTGAAGATGCAAAATCCTACCAACTGAGAGCTTGGGCTAAGACTTACAAAATTTCTAAGGGACTTGAATGTCCAGTTCTGATTAAAGGTAGGAACTGTGACCAGGTTCCTCAGGCAGCTTTGAAAAAGAAAAGTCCAATATATGATTCCACTTCTCTCTTCTTTTCTCTTCTTTTCTCTCTTTTCCTTTTTCTTTTCCTTTTTTTTTTCCTTCTCTTCTCTTCTCTTCTCTTCTCTTCTCTTCTCTTCTCTTCTCTTCTCTTCTCTTCTCTTCTCTTCTCT
>WUAM01000233.1:221558-250581 GCA_024336885.1 Actenoides hombroni | reverse complement strand
TTTTAAAGTTTTTTTTTTTTTTTTAGTTTTAGAGAGACTAAGTTTTTCACTTCTGAAAATTAAGTTGGGTTAGTTGTTTTGTCAGAGATTTTTTTTTCCTCATACATTGGTAGTTAATTGAGTAAAGGTATTGATGGTGGGGGAAAGCAGAGGATAAGGCAGTGTGAAATTCTATGGAACTGAAAAAAAAGTAATTACCTAATGAAATATATTTTTCCAAGGTGAAGCATATAACTGAGTATCCAGTTTGCAAAACACAGTATTTTATCTTGTTATTCTGTGTAGACCATTAAGTCAATCTCTTTCTTCAGTATGTCTGGGAATCTGGGGGAAGGACTGCATATTGAATATAAAAATAGATGATACAGTACAATAGAAGAGGAGCAATCATAGTCTGTGTGTGTGTGATAGTGGACAATCCAAGTTACATTTCCTGCTTGTAGCAACGGTGTTAGGTAAGAAAATGGAGTCTCTTCATCTGTGATATTCTTTCCTATACCTGCTCTGTAGCTGTACGTTTCCCCAGCACCTGCCTGAGACATCCTGTTGGGTGACACATTGTGATACTGAGACTTCCACATTTATTTACAATTACATTAGAAAACCTATTTTCTGTACAGTGATGGGGCTCTTTCTATTCGTATCATGAATGAAGTAAGGAGACTACTTTATCCAGTGCATACCAAGACCACAGGAAACCTGGTGCTAAATTATTTGCAGGCAGTCTGGTTTGGGCATTTGTGATGGCAGCCAAGTCTGTCCTGAAATTCCCTCATGCAGTTTAGATGCTTGGTATAAATTCTAATATATGTTCTAAGTTGTAAACAGTAATTTTCTCCTACTCATTTCACAAGTCACAGTCATATAAATTTGTGATGCAAGAAAAAGCAACACGCTGTACAGACTGTTTTTTCTCTCTGAGAAACCAGTAAAAAAGCTGAAATCAGAACTTATGTTCTGAAGCATGTGAAAGAAAAAATGCAATACATTCATTTATGTGAAATCAGCTATAAAACACACTGAATTTATTTCATACAGATGACTTTGTTTCATATCACATAGCTTGCTTGCCTTAGAAAAAAAAATCCTATTCAGCACATCTGCTTATTCAGGTTGTACATTCCCAAACTAGTGTGATTTACATTTGAATGAGGTTTCCAATTTTATTGAGTGACATGGAATCTAATTAGATTCTGCCTGTAAGAGAGGAGTGTCAATTATAAAAAGTAAGGCTCTGGAAAATTAGCCTAAATAAAATTTTACTGAACACAACATGCAATTACAATCAACATCAGAGTGCTTCAATTATTATCTCCAGATTTTTATTATTTTGTTTTCTCATGAAGAAATGAAGAGTCAACAACTGGACTATTACCAGTGTGCTACTGATAACATTAGAATATATTCTTGCATTGTGTGGTGTAAATGATGGTATCCAGGTTTAGTGGTATCAAATATCAAGTGTCCCTCTGGAAGGACTTATTACTAATAGAACCCGAAATGTACAGGATTTGATTAATAAATTTAATATGCAATGTATTGAACAGTATTGTGGGTGTCTGCTACAGACTGCTTGATTGGGAAGAAGTAGATGATACTTTCTTCATAGAACTGGAAAATGTCTCATATTTGTGAGCCTTGGTCTTCATGGAGGACTTTAACTACCCCAGTATACACTAGAAGGACAACACAGCAGGGCAGCAGTAACACAGGAGGTTTCTGTAGGGCATTCATGACAACTTCCTACCACATGGTTAGGAAGCTGATGAGGGGGACGCTCTGCTGGACATGGCACTCATGTACAAAGAAGAAATAGTCAGGGATGGGAGGGCTGAGAACAGCCTTGGCTGCAGTGACATGGCACAGGACATGGCATGGGACAGTGAAATCAGGATCCCGAGAGGAAAGAACAAAGCAAAAAGCAGGATCACAAACATGGACTTAAGAAGAGATTGTGACCTTTTCAGAGAGCTGCATGGAAGAATCCCATGGAACATGGTCCTGTAAAGAAAAAGTGCCCAGGAGAGAAGACTGCGTCGCTCAGACCGCGTGGAGTGAGGTGGCAGTGGCGGGCAGCGCTGTGGCCGCGCGCGGCCTGAGGCATGCAGGGGGTTCTCGCGGACAGACAGGAAGGGACTCAGCCCCGCCTCAGGGGCAGCTTTACCCCGCTTTATCTCATCAAGTTTGCTGGTGATACCAACCTGGGAGGAAGGGCTGATACACCAGAAGGCTGTGTTGCCATCCAGCGAGACCTGGACAGGCTGGAGGGCTGGGCAAAGGGAAACCTAATGAAATTCAACAAGTATAGGTGTAGAGGTCTACACCTGGGGAGGAACAGCCCCATGCACCAGTGCAGATTAGGGGTTGGCCTGCCAGAAAGCAGCTCCACAAAGAAGGACCTTGGAGTCCTGGTGGACAATAAGTTATCCATGGAACAGCACTGTGCCCTTGTGGCCAAGAAGGCCAATGGTATCCTGGGATGCATAATGAAGAGTGTGTCCAGCAGGCCAAGGGAGGTTCTCCTCCCCATCTACTCTGCCTTGGTGAGACCACATCTGGAGTATTGTGTCCAGTTCTGGGGCTGTTTAGCCTGGGGAAGAGAAGACTGAGGGGGGATCTTATTAATGTTTACAAATATCTGAAGGGCAAGTGTGTGTGTGTGTTGGGGGGGGGCAGTCTCTTTTCAGTGGTGCCCTCTCATGGAATGAGGGGTAACGGTCACAAACAGGAACACAGGAAATTCTGCCTCAACATGAGGAAAAACTTCTTTACGGTGAGGGTGACAGAGCCCTGGAACAGGCTGCCCAAAGAGATTGTGGAGTCTCCTTCTCTAGAGACTTTAAAAACCCACCTGGATATGTTCCTTTGAGGCCTGCCCTAGGTGATCTTGCTTTGGCAGGAGTGTTTGACTTGATGATCTCCAGAGATCCTTTCCAACCCCTACTGTTCTATGGTTCTATGTTTCTATGATTCTCAATATTTCTCTCCTCCAAGCTCAAGAATGGTCTATTTTGACTTACAGGAAATCAAACAAAGTTGGCAGGAGGTCAGCATTGTTGAATAAGGAACTGCTGACATCTCAAACATAAAGAAGTATATGAGATATATATGTCCCTTATCCTGTTGCAATAGGCCTTGCTAAAAAAATCTGTCCTTATATTTCTTATAGGTCCCTTTTAAGTACTGAAAGGCCACAACTGATGCCTAATGTAAGAGATCCATCATCTTAAAATGAAGTGGAAAAGGGGAAAAGTCAAAGTAAAGTTGTAGACAATAATGTAGAAATTAATAATAGCTTTATATTGTCATCAGTTTCAGTTGCTTCCTTTGCAGTCATAGCAGATTCTTCAGGAACTGCCTGTTTATGGTTATACAACACAGAAGCAAATCAAAGGAAGCAGTGTTTTACATGTCTTGTTATAAAGTAGACGTAAACAGAAAAAGGTTGTTCAAAAATGACTCTCAGAAGTAATAATCTCAGCATTAAATTATTGGAGAAAAAAATTGTTTAACTACCTTAATAGCAGCCTGTCCAACTGCACAAAGACAAGCTCAGAATTGTTTGGGGTTTTTTCATTATTTTCCCCGTCTACAATACTATATTACAGCACCCTGCAGACAGTTGAAACAGCTCTTGCTGTGACAAGTTATTGATCTTGTTTTCCTCTGAGAACCCTAACAAGTCAAACTACAACTTCCTGAAATATACAACTGGAACAGTATTTTGCAACAGCTACAAGTTATGAAGAAATTTGCTCTCCAATGTTTAGCATAAAAATGAAATTACATTACTATAAATGTGTGCAGTTTTGTCTGTGAAGAGTAAAAATGGTCTAAAGTTTTGCAAGCCTATTCAACCCATCAGTGGTGATACCACCTCATCCCTCCCACTCCTCCTGAGGATAATTCTGACCTTTTATCCTAAATTCTGAAAAAGAAGGAGATGCTATAGAAACATGATATTGGGAAGTAATTTGTTTCTCTCAAGGAAATGACAGAAGATCTCTTCTGGTTTAATAGAGAAGTAGAAACTGCTGTCATCCCACTTATTCTTACAGCTTTAACATCAAATATGTTATTTGACTATGCATGGAAAAACAGAACCACTTTGCTGGGATGCACAAAATAGATTTGGTTGATGAAAAAAGTGTATCTGATGTGGACTTGAGAGGGACATGGTGACTTAACCTGCTCAACAACCTACTGAGACAGTAATTACTTTGTTGCCAACAGGCAGTGTCATCAGTTTGTGTGGAAAGTTTCTTTTGGATTCTTGGGACTGTGACAAATATAAGGACTAATTAAATGGAAACGCATGATCTACTTTCATCTGAAACAATAACCTCTGCCCTTTCTAACTGCAGTTCGGTGGACAAAATTATGTACCTACTAAAGCTCTCCCTACTTTGAATGCCCATCTTGATTCCCTCAGATCAGTTGGGAGCTCAGAGAATGTGGTAGTGTTATGTAAACCTGATACTACAAGTAAAAGGAAAATTTACTTTTAGCATAAAGGTGTGGGTTTTTTGTTGTTAAAAAACTACGTGATCCCTGCAGGTAAATTATCTTAAGCAATATTAAAGATATATTGGCTTTTAAAACAGATAGTAGGTTACAATTTTCAGTCTACAAGAAAAGCCTTAAAACCTATCATAAATGAATTACCTCTAACCATTACACTAGCAATTAAACTGTAAGCTCAGTGACGATGCTCAGCTAAGCATACAGATGCTTTGCCAGAGTTCAATTTAGGAAACTAAAGTTCAAATGTTCTAATATTATTACTACTATTAGTACAGAGTTACACATTGTTCTATCATTATAATGCACTGAAGTAATATTTGCAGAATATCATCGACCTCAAAACTTTATAATGTGGGAAAAGGTGTAAATATGAAGCAAAAAGGACTGCAACTATCATAAATATCTAATAGTTGTCTCTTGTGAAAAGATGCCAGAAAGTGATGATGTAAGCACTTGGAAAGATGGGTAAATAGATGTGAAAGAAAAGACTGTGAACTTCACACAATCAGCTAAACAGTAGTCTTAACTTGCCTCCTGCCTAAAGTGCTGAGTGATTTTGGAGGAATCACCACAGTTGAGAATCTCAGGAAGAAGCTGAGACAGGATAACACACTTCCGTGTTTTACATCTGTGAGAGCTATAGGAGGTAAAAGAAACTTCTTGCTGTATGTTAAGGCTGGCAGGAGCAGTGCAGCTAAACTATGAAACGTCTAAGGTATAAAAACAAGCAGCAAAGTGTGACCCCAATGAAGTCAATGGTTATTCCTCTATTCACTTCATTTAAATCCAGGATTTTGCCACAAAGTTTTTACAATATCTGAAGGCACACAGAGAACATGTGAAGAGGTGGGAGTATGCTGAGTAATAAGAAAGAAAGAAAATTTCTCAATTCATTCAAAATTCTGCTTTTAAAGTGAGCTGTATCAGCTTAAGAAGACTGAAACAGTACTGCCAAAGTATTGAAGTTCAGAGAAGGAATTTACAGGCTACTGTAAGCACAGTCTGATCATAGCATCTTGCCAGCTCAGCCTGAATATCAGAAGATATTCTTTATATAATTGTTTAAATGTAGCCAGGGTCACACAATGCAGGCTTAATTTACAGAAGTCAGATGCATTCTTTTGAAATTCTGGAAATTTTATATCCCAGAAAGCCAAGACATTAACTGCGCAGAACTGCCTTTTTAAATTAAAAAACAAAAGCAAAACAAAAATATTGCACTTGGGCTTATCAGCAACCATAAAATGTGGCTTGGCATTGAAAAAAATTAATAATCATTATTAAGGACTAGTTCATAGCTACAAAATCCATTTTTTAAATGACTCAAATTGTCCCATGTCACTATGCATGGAAACTTGTCACAGATAATGCAGATGCACACTGAAATTTCTGCAGTCTCCTTTAATAATCTTCAGTTAAAAGTTAAGATCTAATTAGAATTTAATAGATTTAATAGTCTAAATAAAATTTATGCATTCTGTGTTTGCCTATACTTTTGTTAAGGTTAAATTTATCTAATCCAGTAAGTCTCCTCTATAATGTCAAAGATGATGGTACATCAGTTTTCAATTATCCCCTCCATCTTTACTAATAATGATGTGTTAATGATGTGTTACTATATGAAATCTTTTATAAACAATCACAAAATAAGACAAAATGTTTCTGCTACTGGACTAGCGGGTCATCTTTGATAGCTAGCCACGAAGAAAAACTTCTAGATTTGGAGCTGTTTACAGCAGACCCTGACTGTTGTTTCCAGGTAAAACAGCACGGTACCAGTGGCTTTTACACCTATTTGAAAAGCTATGTAGAATTGACATGATCTTAGATGAAAAACACTTTATTTAGGAAAAATAGAACTGAAAACATGAAGATCTTCAAATCAGGTAGATCACTTATACAGAAATAATTTTAGTCACGGCATTTACTAAATAGAAATTCTGAAGATTTTTATTTTCAGCCCTTTACTGACATACATGTGAAAAGTGACAGAATTCTGTACTGCTTTTACTTATGCAGTTGACTCTGGAGTCACAGTGTCCTTCTCCACTTTTGTTTTATGCCCAAACACCTTTCCCATTATATAAACTTTTTCCAAGTATCCATGCATATTCTCTTATTCTGGCTCCATGCTGCACAATGTATCCTGACTGTTTAACTGTGGATCAGGGTTCTGATTCCCACCTACATTGCATCCTCTGGAAAATATCTGACATTCTTTACTTGTAACTTCCTACAGCAAGGATATGTTGGCCAAATAGCCAAATCTGTTGGTTTATTTTCAGAATCCTTCCCTTCTATTTGCTGCCTATGAAAAATCTAGTTACAGAAGCTAATAAAAGTCAAGGTGTTACTTCTGATACTAGAAGTAGCAGAGTTTCAGCTTTTTGTATTGCATTTGTCTGAGATCTTTGACTTCAAACAGCAAATCATTGTGGACACCACAATGAAAGTGTCACATCACGTAAAAGAAACTGCTGGCAGGATTCAGGTTAGGTCAGAGCTTTGAATGTCAAACAACACCTTTCTGAAAGTTTAATTTTTGCTTCTATTGGTACTTCACCTTTCAAATTCTGTGTGTGTGCTTCTGTGCTTGTGTGCATATGTGTGTGTTGATGACATTTAATAAAAGAATAAATAATAAATCAACAGGAGGACACAAAATTATTAACCTCTTTAAAAATTGGTGGTATTGCTGAAAATTAATATATATATATGCACACATATACACACAGATGCACATACAGAGTAAGAGAACTGCATGTCCATTACCATGGAGCATGGAATAGAGGCTCCGTCCATGAAGTTAAACTGCAAAGTGGTAGTAAGTAGATAATATCAAAGTACATTTGTACTTTTCATGAATTCTTCAAGCAATCCCACTAAAATAAAATGTATGTTTGTATGAAATAAGCATTAGGCTAATATTAAGACTGATAAAAGACAAGTAAATTTGTGAGTTATTATAATCTGACTGTATAAAGATACTCTACCACCGCATTTTCAAAGACATTCATGAAAAGAAATCTATTTGCATCAAACTTCACTAGCTGAGTTATCTTATCTGGGGAATAAAAAAACCCAACATCTACTCTGTCTATTATAAAACAAATATTGACCTTTCCCTACAAAACTATTGCTCATGAAAAACAGAATTTCATTTGACTGTGAATTACTCTAATGTTAAGGCCTTTTGCCGTAGGCATTGTGCAAGAGGATCTGTAATTTTTTGTTTCAGACAGCATTTAACTGCTGTTATTCTACAGTATGATTCATATTTTCCTGCTAGAAACAATTTCTTTCACTTTCTTTGATACTGATGTTTCTAGTTAGTTTCTCCCATTTTTTCCCTGTATACTTGTCAGAATCCCAAAAATATACATTGCAACATAAAACTGTATTCTAAAGAATAATTGTGTAGCAGGATAATGATTATCTGTACTATAGATATAAAAAATCTAAATGAGGATTTTGTCTACTTGAGGGATTTTTTCTTTAAATTGAGTGAATATTTCTAGAACATTATTTTTATTTTTTTTCTAAAGATAACATAAGCCTAAGGAAAAGAAATAGAAGAATAAAAATAGTTTTAGAGAGAAGAGAAATTTCCTATTCCTGTGGAAATTTGTAGACAAGTACTCCAGAAATGGTATTTCTAAATGTCTTCTAAATGCTCTTGTTAGTTTCTAAGACACTGAGAACTAAATCTGAGTGAGATGAGAAGAGACTAGAACATTTATTTCCCACCTCCACTTAAGTCAGAGCTCTAGTCAGTAGGTTGTCACATAGAAGGCAGGCACTGTTTCACTACATCTGCCTATTTCGAAACACATTCAGTGCTGTGCAGAGGTATGTGGATATGTGTTTGCACGTGTCTGTCAGCGTTCACACACATGTTATAAACAGAATGAACGCAGCTACAGAAGCAGGCTTTCTGAAGACTTGGAAGTCCTGGTCTAGGGATCTGAGGCATTAATTGATAGACTGATGCTGAGGTGTTCAAGACACAGAAATAGAGACGTTTTGAGGCATGAACAGGAACAAAACTTTTGGTAGTTAAAAGTATATTCACCTTGCATTTCACTTAAAAGTGTGTGATCGTATTTAGTGTTTTCGGTGCATTTCAGAAGAAAGTGGCACAAGATTAAAACATAATTAAAATATCCAAGTGTTTAAGAGCTGAAAGTATTCTACAAGAACTGGAATTCATGTCGGGATGTTGAACAAACAAAAAAAAGTAAGAAGAAATTCTAGCCACTGAGGAAGAGATTATAGAGGAAAAGTAGCTAGGAATGAAATAAATATTAAGAAAATACCTCCTGGGATATAAAATGTGTTAACTTTCATGAAATACAAATAAAGTAAGGCAAGGAATAAAATGAAATAATGCTGAAACAGCTACTTCACAAATATTTCTGTAATAAGAAAGTGCGTACTACCAAATCGCAGTGTGTGGCTCATTTCTGGCTACAGCATTCAATGTTATGCTCAAGCAGAAAGGGAAATATTTGTCATTGTTTGGAAAACAGTCATTCTATCAGTGCAATAATTAGGGACCCACAGAAAAAAAACCCCATATTATAACCCCACAGAGAGCATTCTTGATAAACTTTCAGGTTTTGTGCTGCTAAAAATTCAGTACTTGAGCTCAAATTTGAAAAGCCATAATAGACATTTCTGGCTTTTTCAGTGAAATGACACAGAATGTTGTACAAGGGAAGAAGACTTGAAAGAACAGGTGCACATTATAATTTGCTTATCAGTATACACAATAAACAAAGGGAAAAAAAGAGAGGCAGAGAATAATGATACAAGGACTCTTATAAATCAATCAATCAATAAATCAAATCAAGGCATCCTGCAAAGAAATGGCACATTCTCTTCATTTTTAATTCCTAAAATCTCTGGGGGCAAACAAAAGCAACTGAAACTAAGGAAGACAGTAGTTTGTAAAGACGAAACATTTGGATGGAGTCTGAAAAATATCTGTAAGGATCTAATGGTATGACAGTACCATAAGGACAGATTAGAGATTAATTTTGTTGGTAAACTATGAACAAGCAAAAAAAGGAAATAATTAAAAAAAAAAATTAAGATAGAGATTATTGTGTTTGAACTAAGTATCTGACACAGAAGAGTGAAAAACAGGTGATAATTCATGATGCATCTTGTCATTCCAGGCAGCAGTCTGAAACTGATTTTATTCACATAGAGGTGTCCATTAGCCACCAATAGCTGATAATGACAGTTTTGTGCTTTGTTTGTTTTTTTTTGTTATCCAGTACCTTTACTAAGTAAGGTATTCACTGGCAGTGTGTCACACTAATTGCTGATGGCACCGTGGCACTGTAACTGAAAAAGAGAAGTCTCAGGTGTTACAGCACAGAATGGACAACTTGGAACAAGCAATCTCACATACGTGGGGCCTTCTGATAGTTATACAACCACAGCTACTAATGGAAAGATCACCTACAGTAATGAAACCATGACTGAAAAGTGAACCTGCAGAGCCTTTAGCACCACTACAGAGCAGCAGGAAATCTGAGGAAGTAAGACAAAGCACCATCAGCAACAGTATAGAAAGTGTGCTTTGGGAAGAAGAGTAAATTAAACCCAGAGAACATGACTACAATACAACTTGATGCTGTTACTAACTGAAAATATTAGTAACAACATCTACAATCATAATTTGTTTAAAAGGGAGAACAGCATTCTCAAAAACTCTGATTCTGGCAACAGCATAAGAAATGCTTTCAAGATATGTCTCTTAGTCACTATATCCTTTTTATACTAAGCTGCTGAAACAGAATGTGGGTTTTCTATTACTCTGAGCAGCTTAACCTTGCCTCTTTTCCCCCCCACTGCCAACACAAAGAGAGAGAGACTGAGAGACCTGCTCGTGTCAGATGAAGAATTAAATAGGTATCTGAGCAGAACTAAAATATTTACAGGGCAGATCCTTATTTGGTGGAAATCAACTGAAAGTTGAAATAGCAGTTTCCACTAGTTAAACACCTAAGCCTTAATATATCCATCACAGTTTAGAGCAAAAAATGTAGGAAAAAACTTTTTCAACTTTAATAACCTAGTGCTACAGAAGTATTTTTAATAGATATATTCTGTCATTCTGTACTAAACAACAGATAGAAGTTGATATAACTCAGCATGGAAACAGGAGAACTCTTTTTCCTTGATATTTTATAGTTAAAGGTCAGTTTTTTAGGCCATTCATTTGACAGAGTTGTTAACTCTGCACTACAAAAATAACAAAATGTTTCCTTTAGCTATGTCTGCTTTAAATAATAAAACAGCCACACTAACTAAGAAATATTGCCATGTCAATTATACAGATTAGGTCTGCAATTTAAGACACTTTAATACTAAATACAATATAAATATTTTGGAGATTGAGAAGTGTGTTGATGTGTATGAATGTTTATGTATATTGAAGATTTTAGTCACAGAGCTACTTGATTAGAAACACCAGTTAATAATAACAAATTAGTAAATCAGTCTAATGAAATTACAGAGTCTATATTATTTTAATAATCCAATAGCCATGTGTTTACCCACTCTATGTCTCAACTGGCATGTTATGTGATCCAACACAGTAATTGTGTGCACAAATCACTGATCAGACATTAGGACTTGGAGGACTTAACCCTGCTTCTTTTCAAAGCAGTGGAATCATGCACACTGACATGACCAGGGCAGCATCATGTGCTCCTGCCTTAACCTTACAAACTACTTTAGGTGGGTCAGAGCCTGTATTTACAGGAAGCAGCTTGTCAGATTATGGTGTAGTCAGAGATTCTGTGTTCCCCATTAAATGTCTGACTAGTGTGTACACTTCAGCTCATAGCAGTGGTCCCCATCATTCTTTGGTCTTATACAAGCATAAAGACAATAACAACTGGCATTTTTTACCAAAGCTTAAAGTTCTTACTGGAAAGAACAATAATAAATTCATTCTCAGAATAAGGAGCTTCCTACATTCTCTGTCACATCCTAAAGATGATATCAATTGTAAAATACAGCCTCAAAGGGATCATAAATACAGTCTCTGCAAGTTGAATTACATCAAATTTAAAAATAGATTTTTACTTACAAAATAATTTGTTTCAAATTTAAATATATTTAGCTAAAGTAGTAAAAGCATGGGATCTATGACAAGTCTATAACAGTAATACATAAAATACACATAATTTCATCAATTCTGTGGTTTTCTAGTTAAGATTAACTCTGCCTTTGTGTCACTGCCACTGTTTCTCATTAGTATAAATGAGGTGGTTTGGGAAAGCCAACCAGAAATTCAGAATTGTACCATATCTTGGAGGATGATGGGCTTCTTTAAACTTCCCCTTAGAGACAGCACGCTTTTCATTTTATATTTTTCATTAATTCCCCAAGTTAGGAAAAATGCAGAACAAAGGCAGAATCCTCACATAACACTATCCTCTATACACGTTTTTTAACAAGAGGTATTACAGCCACTGTGATACAGATCCATCATAAAAAGTATTATATATGTGATTTAACAGTTTATCGACTCTTTCACATAAGGCAGAATGTGAATAATCCATGAGGATCACCTGTGGTGACCTACTCTTTACTAAGTGCTTGTCAGGCAAGCACACTTGGAGTAGTGTCCTGTTCTGGTCACTCCAATTCAAGAAAGATGCAGACAGACTGGAGAGGGTCCAAAGGAGGACCACAAAGATGATCAGAGGACTGGAGAACCTGCCCTGTGAGGAAAAACTGAAGGAGTTAGGTCTTTTTTCCCTGGAGAATAGAAGGCTCAGGGGAACCGCATCACAGCATTCCAGTACTTAAAGGGCAGCTGCATAGAGGGTGGAGGCTTGTGCTTCACAAGGAGCCACATGGAGAACATAATGGGCAAGAGGTACAAGTTGTACTGGGAGAGGTTTCATCTCAATATAAGAAAGAAATTCTTTACAGTGAGAACAATCACTGGAACAAGGTCCTCAGGGATGTGGTAGAGTTCCCATCACTGGAGGTTTTTAAGATGCCATTGGACAGGGTGATAGATAATCTCAGCTAGGCTCCCTTTTCCCAGAAGAGGTTGGACCAGATGATCTTTTGAGGTCCCTTCAAACCTGGGCTGTTCTGTGATTCTGTGATCTCTCATCCAGGCTGAACAAGCCCTGGTCCCTCAGCCTCCTCTCAAACGCCAAGTGATCCAGACACCATCCAGCCTGGAAACCTTCAGCTGAACTTTTTCTAACACTTTGTAACTATTTTTCCTCTACTAAGGGGTCTAAACCTTGGACACAGTATCTAGATGGGATCGCATGAGTGCTGAGCAGGGGGATATAATCCCTCCCCTCAATGTCCTGACTGCTTCTGTGAATACTGCCCAGGATGCTGTTGGTTATCTCTGCAGCCTGGGCACACTGCTGGTTCATGCTCAGCTTGTGCCTGCCATGGCCCCAAGTCTTCCAGCAGAGCTACTCCCAGCCAGGCAGGCACCAGCCTGTGCCTTGCACCAGTGATTGCTGACCAGAGGCAGTGCTTAGCGTTTTCCCTTACTGAATTGCGTGTCCTCTTTGCCTGTTCCTATGACCTGTGTAGGTCACTCTGAGCCATAGTCCTGCCCTAAAGTGTGCATCTATCTGTTCCTCCAAGTGGGTTTCATCTACAAATGTGGCAACGGTGCACTCCATTGTCTCTTCCACATCACTGACAACGGTGTTAAGCAGGAAAGATTACAATACAGACCCCTATGGTACTCCACTTCTTGCTCATCTCCAGGTAGAGTAAAACCCAGTAGCGACAATCCTGCAAGCCTGATCATCTAAACAGTTATTTACACATGCTGTAAACTACCCATTCAGACTATAACATCTTGATTTTCATACTAGAATATTTTAGGAGAGCATGTGAAAAGCTTTGCTAAAGTTCAGATGAATGACATCCACTTTCATGCCATTTTACTTGACCCTCCAATGTTCTGTATTTAATTTCTTTTCTCAAGATGCTGCTGATACCCTTAGTGGATCTTTGTGACTTCATCTTGAACAGAGCTCCAGAGAATATAGGAACTTTTAAAGTATTCTTTTTCTCTTCCATAATGGTTTTTCCAAGTACAAACAATAAGTTCTTCTGTTCTGATTTTAAGTTTCTTTGAAACCTGTTTTGGCTTGTCTAATCGTATTACAAGATCAATTATTTATTATCTGTTGGTTCTTATATATATTCTTAGAAAATACATGCAACTATATGCTCTTTATAGCAATGGGTTACACACTGCAAAAAATACAGTTCTTCATCTCAGTGGTACTCAAAATGGCCCTTCATTTATAATGGTGCTCTTCAATTAAATATGATCCACATTCCACAGGAAGATTTAAAGGCTTTTTAGGTGCAATAATCTGTCACCACTATTGTTGTTTATATTTTTCAGGCACCTGAATTACTTCCCATAATCCCCTGGTTTAGTTGTCAGTGGTATCTTACCCAGCAATGGAAAACATTTCTAACTTTGACCAGTCATCAATATTGATGGACTTTCTAAAACATCCTGCTTTTCTCAAAAAAACTTGAAATCATACTTTAACTATTTAATCAGTGCAGATATTACTTTTTTCTGCTGACAGTTCTTCAGTAATGTTCCACCATTCCTCACTGTTTCCACATTGGGTTTTAATTTTTTCTTAGAATAACATTTCTTCATCTACAGCTTTCAGTTGAATTTTCTCAAAATGCCTTGTGGATCCCAACTCCACAAGTATGCATTGTGACAAAGCTATATGCTTGAGCCCTAGCTGATGAACAGATGGGCAGAGAAGAGATGGTTTCTTCACCTTTTCACATGACCTCCAGAGATACTCTTGCTCTGACTTCCTTTTGCTATTTCTCCTTCTCTGAGGATGGAGGTGTCACTCAGAGAGATACCACGTACAATTACTGTGAAGACAGAGTGATTCCCAAAAGAGTCTGAACTCAGAAGGCAAAGAACCAGGAAACAGACTGGTACTTATAAGCCTGCATATGAAAACAGATTTCACCTCAAAGTGGAGGAGTTAGCTTAATTTAGACCCAACTATTTTTGACAAACATTATAGCTGTGATCCAGGAGATGTGATCTCAACAGGGATAAACTGAATATTTAGTTGAGATAATTTGATCAACTATACATTGAAAATAGGACATCATGGGCTCCATCTCCCAAATCTAGGAATCTAGGCAGGTTTCTGAAGCACAAGCTGAAATCTCAGTGTCAAAAAATGTTTTCCTCTTTATTAAGCAAACAGATTAAAGCTGTGCTTTTCTTCCCATGCTACAAGCTTATCTCCAGCTGTGGCGTACTCTCCATTAACCAACTTGTTTTAATGTCATTGCCTGAGCACATAGAGATATTGACTAGAACCTTTGTCAGAGTGGTTTCCCTGTTAACCTGTTCATGTCCAAAGTTTTCCAAGCTTTACACATGTGCTAAGTGTATGGGTGTGGAAATGTAACTTACTTGTGCATTGAAATTGCATATGTGGGAGAACCATTCATTATCTCTATATTGCTATAAATCATGTTCTATCTGTTAACATATTTGCAGTTTACCCTATTATTACACCATAGGAAACATAGACACGTTTTTTCTACCCTTCCTGTTTCAAGCAGAAAACTACAATATTTATACCCATGAGACATAAGTAAAACAAAGGGAGGCAGCAATTTTATTTAAATATGGAGGTATAATTCTTCAGTATCCCACTATAGGAAGCTTTTAGTTCTGGCTACCTGAAAGAAAACAAGCAGTACTACTCTGGGAGGTTTATGCAGAATTAGGCAGACAACAGACCTGTGCCTTTTCTAGTTTCTGTGTGCCTTGTCTTGCTACTATCATTGTTCTTAGACTGTGTATCAATGGTAGCCATTAAGTCCTTTGAAACAACACATCTTCCAGTACTTCAATTGAAGTAACTGTTGAAAATTTAATCTGCTTTAGCAGATCAATCAATTGCAGCATTGATGCTGATGTCAGTACATGCTTGAATCCTTGAACTGTCTTTAGGGGCCTGCCTCCATTCCCTTTGTCTGTCTTAACGAGTTTTTATCTTAGCTGGGTTGTTCAAGCTGCATACTTGTCTACCAACTTAAACTAACTAATATTATTAAACTAGCTCAATGCGACTTTCAGTCTTGCTATTACAATTTAACTCTTTATCATGCAACCAGTCCTTAGGAAGGGGTTTTAGTTTCACAAGGGCTTTTTGGGGCGATGAAATAATTTTAATTCCAGTCAAAGAATGCTAAGGAGGCTACCGCTGGTAAACTATGCTTTGTGGTATACTATCAGAACTGAGGAATTCTTAAACTCAAGGCCTTTTCCCTGTTTTAAAAAAATAAATCAAAGAAAGACTACTGACTGATGGGAAATAACTTAGAAAAAAGTAAAGATGATTTGAATGGAGTATCTTTGAAGCAGGTGGCAAAAACTCAGCAAGTTCCTGTGGGGTGCAAACAGTTTCACCAGAGAATTTAAGAAAGTTTCATTTGTTCCACATGTCTGCTTCAGTGCTCCCAGTTCATAAATAATAATGTAGGTGCTCTAAAGGGCAACAGTTCCTCTTTGTTCATTTTCTTTCACGCACAAAGAGGAAAAAAACCCAAACAACAACAAAAAAACCTCAGCCAAAAAAACAAAAACCCAACCAAGCAAAAATCCCCAACCAAGCAGCAGAAAAAACCACACCCCACAACAGAAAAAAAAAATACATTACAAACCGCACCATGGAATCCAGATGCTTGGAATCAGAAGAAATTATAATCTCTGTTTGAGAGCATATCACTGAATACATCCATGGTAACCATAATGAATATGTGACTAATATGTGATTTTTGAAAACTTTTTTTCTTTTATTGCAAATGTAATGGTTCTATTTGATATCATTCACTGTTTGGAATGAAGTATTTCAGACAGCACTGTGCATGGGATTTTTTCAGCAAGGACTTGAAGAGATAGTTGACCATTTGAAATAAATGCTAACCAAAACACTTGAATGTAACCAAAATTAAGAAATAATCTTGGATTCAAAAGGTATTTTTGTAGCCTATCTTTTAACATTTCAAAGAGATTTATACATACATATTTCATCAGGAATAGTTCCAAGATACCTTTTTTGGTCTGTTTCAGTTACCATGGTAACAATATTACTTTTGTTAACAAGAATACTGAAAACTTCTGCAAGGGCTTGAATGGCCTGACTCCTTAGAGTTAATTTCGACATTGGATCCCCCTCTCTAAAAAATGCTTTGTGGGCCCTCTTTGAAACATTTTCAGCATGTTTATGTAACTGACATTATTTTAATTGAATAGACTTTGTTCAACCATGTTTTAAATAAATATTACTAGAATCCAAACTGTGTTGCATCAGATTAGACTGCACTATGCATAAAGCACCTAATAGAAAACCTAAAAATAAACAAAAGGAATAATTAAACCAGCTATTGGTGTTTCTGTGCTTGACCTCAAGCTGACCTTAACTTTGAGGCTTGTGCACCTAGATATTCCGGTCTGATTACTTTCCACAATTAAGTATAATGAAAATCAGGATTCATAATTTCTTATATAGACAAAATTCAAAGTGGTTATGTTAGACAAGTAAAAATAGAACGGACTTAAACACAAGTCTCCCCTGCTGACTGTGTTCCTGCAGGTAAATCCTTGCATTTAGCCTTGTAATTTGGAGCAAAACTTTTGCAGTTCCCCTTGTTTCCAAGGAAGTGTATCTTTCAGTCAGTGCTGAGATGTGTCACTGTTCCCCGCTCCTCTCAGCGTCCCTCTCTTCTGCTTGATATTCCTTTTTTTTCTGTGTTTGTCTCCGTGCTGTCTTCTTTCTGCTACATCCTGCAATGTCTAAAAGCTTTCCTTCTCCTGTATTTGCTCACTTGTTCCTAAGCAAAGCAAAAATATCTCCCTCTCCAGAGAATTCCCCCCTGAGCCTCAGTTGTATTGCAAGGAACAGCACGTAGCTGAAAACAAACAGATCAACCTTACAGAATTTCACACTCCTATACATCTGACCAGAGGCATATGTTTCCCCAGCTTCAATGTCACCATTTACACAAGAAACGTATCGCAAACATAGCTCTGCCCCAACAAAGACAAGAAAGAGTCTTCTGGATCAATTTGCTGAAATTCTACCCATCTACTTTCACTGCCTTACACTATCCTTCCTTGTATGTTATTTATTCTGCATATGAGTCAGTTCTTCAGTTCTTGAACTGTACATGTGATTTAAATGGTTATGGTCCTGAAGAATTGCTAGCTAATTTACTAGAGGAGTCTTCCTTGGATGTCACACAGGGAATCTAGCAAAGTTATTTTCCAGTGTTCTTCATTCAAATTAATTCATTACATTTCAAGAAGAAACTTATAAATTTTATTGAAAATTCAACTTTTGCCTCAATTATATGCTGAAAATGTGTGTGTGTGTCTCTGTGTGAAATAAGTAAACAAGGTGCCAAGCAGATTGTGATATCAAAGGTACTGTGAGCTATAAAGTCGGGCTACAACAACTTCCATGAAGGTAAGCATATGAGAACAAATCTTTGTGTCTTTAACCATATTTTATACTCCATCATGATTTCACTAAGATTTAGGGATAAATTTATCATTCAGTTCAGTGAAGTATGTTGCTTAAAAATTACTTAGGCCAAACTACAGATCATAGAATCATAGAATAATTTGAGCTGTAAAGAACCTTTAAAGGTCATCTACTCCAACTCCTTTGCAATAAGCAGAGACATCTTCAACAAAATCGGGTTGCTCAGAGCCCCTTCCAACCTGACCTTTATGTCCATTGAATTTTTAGTTCAGTTAAGACTTATTAAAAGGAGTGAATTGTGCATTTTAATAATTTAGTCCAAACAACCTCCAGCATAATGTGCTAGGCAAACTAAGATTATAATCTAAAAAAAATAAAATAAATTTAAAAAAAATCATTCCCAATGTTACATGACTGTTTATAAAATTAGTCCCTGCTCAGTGCTTGAGTCAGTTCTGTTCCACCTATCTTCATGGAAAAGTTACGTTGAAATCAGGGGGATTTTAACTGATTATCATTAAACATTTCCTGTGATTGATTTTTGTTTTGTTATTTACTTTTTGCTAACTTTATTTTTTTCTGTTTAAATATTATGTGATGTTGTTATTCCTTATAAATACTGAACTGAAATGAAAGAGACTTCACTTTAATCGAGAACATTATGTCAGAAATTAGAATCAGCCTTTGCTATGAATTTGAAAGGGTTACTTAAATTTTATAAAGCCCAACAATCTAAGGGGGTTTGGGTGTGGATTTTCATATAAAATAAAAGGAATTGTCCTCCTATAAATTATACCAAGAGGAAGCAGTGACCTTAAAGTGAACAAGAAAAAAGCCCTAATCCTAATAATTGTTTTAAAGAAAGAAATTCTTAAGCACAATTGTTAAATCATCACTGTTATTTTTACAAGGAAAAAAAAACCCAAAACTCTTACGAAATAGTCACAGTTAAAGCAAGGTACTACTGTGGAAACACAGTGGGAGAGTAGAATCTGTTTATGGCAGGATAGGCAGGCATACTGTGAAGAGCCCAGCTACAGTTAAATGTGGAGAAGTTTTATTTCAGGTATCCCACATGGAGCAATAATGTTCTTTTCTTAGGGAGGAGTGGGAGGAACTTTCACAGAAAAAGAAAGAAAATGAGCTTTTAGTACTGAGGATATATCTAAAGTATGCATTGTGTCCTTTGACTACAAGGGCCAAAGGGGGTTACAAGGCAAGCCAAATGTTATGTTTACAGTGTTTTCACTGCTTTTCAGTGCTTTTCACTGCTGTTTATCCAAGTCCATATTCTAAGTCATGGAACGTGTGATACTAGCTATCCCTTTTAAGTGCATAATATTAATGTACTGTAAATCTGTGCTCATGCCTATCTAATGATACTCAGAAACACTTCAGGAGACGTATGACTGTGGCTAGGTGTGTTACAACAGGAACAAAAGAAACAGTCTCAGCAAAATGGGAGACAAAGAACTTTTACCATGGCACATGAGTATGGACAGATTAAAACTCAGCTAATTCAAATATTCTCCAGGAATTTTATTTTTCTAAAAAATAACAAATGAAAAATCTCACAAAATTGTTTTCATAAAAAAAAATCTCAGGTAAAAAAAAATAATAATGTGAATAGTTTCATAGCTATATGTTAAAGCCAAAAAATTATTCAAAAATTCACTTTAGACCAACATTTATCTCAGTTTTATGTATACATGTGTAATAATTTAACATTCTAAATTGAAGTAACCTATTTAACATTCTAAATTGAAGTAACCTATTTTATTTTTTCTTGAAAAATATCTGTCAGGGGCTAACAGCAGAGAAAGACAGGATTTGATTTCTCTGAAGGTGCCAAAATGGCTTCCTTTTGTGTAATCCAGAATAATACATAAAACGTTACTGTGTGGACCCTTTCAGTAAAGTAATGCTCACAGATCTAAATGGGCTACACAAGTTACTTAGGTGAGTCATTTTTTCCATTAAACATAGAGGAAGACAATATCAAATAAAAGAGTATGAGGCTGTAAGTGCTAGTATTAACCACAGAGTGAAAATATAAACACATGAAGAAGTATTGCACAATTCTGTGTCATCTCTCTGGATGGTTGGTGCATCAGTGAAATAATGAAAACAGCTTGTTGAGCCATTACAACAGCATCCGTCACTGCAGTATCTCAATACCGTGTCTCTGTGATAGTCTTTGCACACATAAAAAGGCCTGTGACATACTGAAACATTAATATTTCCCCTTTTGGGTAATTGAGCTCAGGTGAATTACAGCAATTCAGACAGGCTGAACTACAGAGAAAAAACAATTACACTTGGAGCCCATAGTCCATATGGACAACACACGTTTCTTGTAGTCACTTTTCTTGATTTGTTAGTCTTTATAAAGAGTTGATGCTGTTTTTCTGTTTAATATTGTCCTTGTACAGTAATTTGCTTTTCATACATTAGTTTTAGAGTATTTTCCCAAAATTCAGTTTCTGTATTAAAAATTTAAAATCCTTTTAAGAACACTTCTGTGCCACAATGTTTTGGGTTTTTAAAATCCTGTAAGAATAAGAAATCCTGTTGTTGACCTAAAGTGGTTTTTTTTCTCATGAAATAGCCAGGTGGTTAATCTTTCCTATATTTTCTAAGCAGTTGATGAAATAGCATTGATTCATTTTATCAGTATTTGTTTTATGTCTAAATTGGAAGCCCTTTGTTGAAATTAAACACCTCATATGGTACTACAGGGCAACTCCTACTACCTTTACAGAGAAATAACTCACACTTTGAGATCAATGGGACTACCCGTGTGAGTAATTGCATCCCAGTTGGGAGTAAAGCTGCTCCATTTATTTCTTACACTGTATTAGAAGTCATAAATAGTGCCTTTGCTTTCCACAAACTTTATTTCATTGGAGAAGTCAAAGGCTGCAATGTAAACAGAAATTAGCCATTTCACTGCTGTGAAATCAGAACTATTCTCAGCAGAGACAGGCCATAGAAGTACATTCTTCCCTTATGCACAGTGCTGCCTTCTGGTGAACCCTAAAACAAAATCAGGGGGACACTTTTGCTCTTGTACTATTCTGTAATACTGTTAACTTGTTAAAATTGATTCTATTCATTAGAATCAGTGATAGATTTCTTCCTGTACATACTGTAAAATTTCAAAATGTGATCTTTGATGAAAAGCAGACTAATACTAGCAATGTAATGAATGGAAAATTGACTAGGGAAATATAGAATTAAAGACTTAAAGGAATACTATATTACACAAGACAGTTGACATTAAAAATGGAAGATGCTTTTCTATTTTATTCTAATAAAATAACCATCTCCAGCTGCAATAAGGACATATCAATGTGGGTTTTGGCCAGTTATACAATTTAATCATAATTGTATGATTAAAGTATTATGTGCAATTGTAGATACTCAGTTCTGAAAGGAATAATTTCCAATGGGATCCATCTGTATAGGAAGGCTAGTAGGATGTTCAGAAGGAAAACGAGCCTAAACTATGGCAGAGGGGAATAAATCTTCACTTGTATTCGCTAACAGATTAGAAGTTGAGAGATAATAAAGTAATTTTTAATATGTATACAGGGGAATAAACATCAAGAGGTTACAGGCAAGGAAGAGTTGGAGTAAATAGGTTCAGGAGGAAATTGGGTAATTTCCATCTAAGAAAATGAGTATGCACTCTGGGACAGCAGCAGTGCTTAGAGTCTGCCTAGACAACCAGAACATGACAGAACAACACTGGAATAAGATCACTACTATAAGCCATAGTAGGCTGAAATTAAGCTGGAAATTAGAACAGAAGTTTCAGAGCAGCCTTTCTATAAATGCAGTAGGGTCAGGAAGTCTAATCAGTTTTAGGATAACACTCTTTGTGAAAAGGGAGGGAGTTGCTTGTAATTACACTTAAAATATCATTCTGAGCTAAAGGGGATGCACAATGTATGTAGACTTAACATTTTGTCCAGACAAAGCCTTTACAATCAAAATGTTACAAACAATTATTATTTCAGCTATAGCACTAGTAAACTAGTCTACATTAATAAGGAAATAAATAATTACTAATACAGTTAAAACTCTGATACAAAAAAAGACAAACCTCTGCCCATTTTCCTTGAAGGATGTTCACTCTTTCAGGTAGATCTGTGGGTTGTCCAAGTCTTATCCAGCAGTACCTCTATGCTGGGAATCCCTTCCTTCTTTGCACTGGACTCTGCTTGTCATTTTATTTACATTTTCTCTTAACACTTTCTGCTTCTTTCTCCTTGATTGCTACCTTACAGTTTGCAAGTAGGACACCAAATCTCCCAGACTCAACATGGAGGGTTGGTCAGACCTTTAAGATAAACATGGTAGTCATGGAGTTAAAAAAAAAAAAATTAGTTAGGTAATAATGAGTTAGTCATTAGGCAATTGTTATCACATCTATAGCAAGGTAAAACCTGTGCAGGTCAAGACAGGGCAAGACAAGTTCCGAGACTCTGTAGCATTAGGTCAGTACAAATGTTGTGGTCTTTTATTACTAACGGCAAAACCATATCCCTTGCAATAGTAAGGGACTGAATTCTCTGTATGAAACAGATCTATCTTTATCCTTACACATGCACCCATATCCAGTTTACTAGCATAAATTAAATATTTATGAAACATAAACTCTTGCATATGTGAGAAATAATATGCTAAATTGCTTGGATTTTCCAGGGTGAAATTCAATATAAATATGATAATTTATTAACTGCATTGTCCCATCACCATAATAATAAGCCAAATTTTATTTTGCCAGTTATAGCAGGTAAGATTGTCCACCATTATAAATAAGGAAAACCATCAAAAATCACCAAAAATAAACCCCAAAGATACTATATTCTAGACAAATAAAATTAAGAAGCACACAAACCAGGCTAACAAACTAGGTTTTGATCTCTTGGAAGGGACCTGCTGTCTGTGTACCATAAGAATGTCTACACAGTCCATCTAATGACATCCTTTCTTCAACAGTAGTCAACACTTCCATGTTTTCTATAAACACTTCACTGTTTCTTTCTCAGTCTGTATAGATTCAGCCTATATTTTATAAATGCTACATTCTTTCCTGCCAAAAGAAAGCAGAGGACAATTCTGTATGTTATTGCTAACAGAAGAACTAAAGCATCAGAAAATAAAATGGCTGATAGACATTTGTCTAGATTCTGGCCTCTAGCAAAGGGCAGTCATATGTAGTGTCTAAGAGCATACTAGAAATCGACGCTAGAGATACAGAAAACTCATTGTATGCCATTTTCAGATAAAGTCACACCTCAGAATAACACCTGTGGCACAGCCAACATCTGAGAAGCATTTCAAGACAAGCTTCTAAGCCCGATCATCAAAGAACAGAAATATTGTATGAATTCCATTTATAAATAAAAATTTTTGCCATCCTTTCATCTATTTTTTTAGTCATTCTATGTCAACATAGAATAAAAATGAAGCTGTTGTCTCAGATTCAGGTGCTTCAGAATGATTTCAACAAGATATAGAAGTGGAAATATTTCTGCTACTGTATGTGGGAGGTTTATTATTATTTATGAATTTGCAGGACATCATAGTCAACAAATGTAAAATTTTTTAAATATGTGATCAGCCCTGGAATGAATAGTTCCAAGTGAGTCAGTCTTTGAAAACATATAATAGTGTAGTACCAGGTAAATGTTCACTAAAGAATGCCAGAGATTGAATCAATATGACAAATTAGTTAAGTTTTTCATATGCTTAAAAGTGTATTGATGAAGAGCAATAAAATTGTTCTTATTTCTGTGAGGAGAATATAATAAAAAATCTAGAAGATTTTGTCCATCATCTACAAAATATGGTGAAGAATAAATGTGGCCTGTTGAAAGACTTAAAAAACAAAATATGTCTGTCCTTATTTGATTAAAGCATACTGGAAAAGGGAGGAATTGAGGAATATTTATAATACAGATTTTTATAAGTCACAGTTTAAGAAGCTAGTGTCTAATTGAAAAGGGATTTCTAAAGATTGAGGCAGAAAATTCTGAAAAGATAGATGAAAAATGTCACATCTGAGGAAGAGAAGAAAAGAGGTAAAATAAGAATTTACTGGAAATACACTTAATTAGTGAAGTTATTTGAAGTAACAGCCAAAATTTTGGAGGTCATCTATCATTTTTGGAAACTAGTGGTTTCCAAAATACAGTTTTAATGAAAATAATAATAAAATGGAATATATACAAGTATATATAAGACCAATATCCAACCCAACCCTCCGATGGCCATTACATCACCATCTGTTGAAAACACAGACCAGTGGAAAATTACAAAGCTGCTAAATGCCTGGTGATCAGAGCAGACACAGGAACCAGGTGAAGACCCAGTGCTTTGTGTTGCTATGGCACCAAGATGGAATGTGAAGCAAGGTGGAGGCCACACAGTCCTGTTCTTCTGTTTCTGTTTCTTGCAGAAGACTGAGACCAGGAAATGTTCCACTTAAAGGTCCCACTGCTTGCAGACCAAGAAACACTCCCCTTTTCACAAACTTTAGCATTTGAGCCAAACTTTAGAGGACTTTGCAGGGTAATAGTGTAAATCAGCAGTAATTGATGGAGTTACTTTGGCATAAAATTGCTACAAAATCAGAATGGAGATCAAGGTGTTTACAGACCGTTAATTTTTAAGAAAAGAAGCACCTTCTCTTTAAGTGTGAAATGTTTACCTGAAAGCTGTCTGAAATTTTGCCAGCTATTTCATTCAAATTATTTAATACGCAATTTTTAAAAAGATACACCTACAGGACTGAAGCAGCTCTGACATCTTCTGCACGAACTAGCTGCACTGCCTCTGTGGAGGTGGCAGGCTGACATTGATACAGATCAGGAAGGACTGATCCTTTCAGAAGTGTCAACATTTCAGAGCTTCCACCTTCCTTACCACACACACGAACATTCCAGACAACAGCATTTTCTCCTTTCTGTGCTTTTTGCAGACTGTACAAAAAAAATTATTATTTTAACGAAATGACTTCGTGTAACACCCCAGATGGTTGGGGTCATTATATAAATAGAAAAATTGAGTGGGACCTCTATCTGCATGAACTTAATGAAACCTCATACTACATTCAGCTCAATTATTTTCACAACAGAAATAAATCAGGATAAGTTTTGTGGAAAAAATTCTGAGGCCTGACAAGCCTTCATCAAAAGTTACTTCTTTATGCCTCTCAGGAATATATGTTTTTTGTTCTTAAAGCAACAAGTGGAAGTGCATCAGATTGGCAGCTTTTTTACGCTCAATCTTAATCTTTCTGTCGAGATTCTCTTCATCTGCAGAATCTTCTGGACTCCTGTCTCGGGGCCTTACATGTGCATGTAAGAACATATTTTACAGGTATTCTGCAACTTTGATGGGAGGAGCCCTTTCTTCCTCCTGTGGCCATTGCAAGTGGCAGACTAAAGAGGCTGGCATAAAAGCTGTGTGCTGGATGATAGGATCTTGTACACATAATGAGTAGAAAAGTATTAGAGAGACATAGAAGAAAGCTATAGATATTTAATATTCTAAGTGATCATTCTCAGTGTAGGTTTTGTATTACAAAGCCTCTTGAATGCCATTTTTCAACATTGATCATAGCTACTTTGAAAGTCACTCATACCAGATGATTAAATCCAAGTCAGTGTTTAGCTTGATGTCTAAATAGACATAGTAGGAGAGATGAAATAAAAACACAGAGAGAGGTAAAATGGCTGAATAAAACAACAGGTAACAAATTTACAGGACATTAGGTCTTGGGACTGGCAAGGTCTTACCATAGTGTCCTACCAACTACTCTTTCAACACAGCTTTAATATAATGCACACTAATATCTTATTACACTGACTCATACTTACTTTTCTATTTACCTTAGCATTCTCTGTAGTTTCCTAGCTAATTCAAACAGCAATGATGACCTTCTGCATTTGCACAAATATGATCTGAATCATTTTGAAGTTGACCAAAACACCTGCATTTCATAAAATCAGAGAAGAATCAAAGTTGGGTGCTTCTTTTCCATCAAACGCTTTTTTTTTTTTTTCTTTTTCTAAACTATCAGTAGAAATCCAAGTGTAGTAAACAATGAAAATCTAGAAAACCCTTCTATTTTCAGATTATATGCATGTGTTAGTAGCAACAGTGTAGCCAAAGCTGCTTGAAAAGACGTGGTTCTAAGGGACATGGTTTAGTGGTGGACTTGACAGTATTGGGTTTATGATTAAACTCAATGATCTTAATGGTCTTTTCAAACCCAAATGATTCTCTGATTCTGTGAAAATGTCATTGTGTCTTTTAATTGCTTATTGTCACAGAACAGGTCCAGACGGTTTTCTGTTATTATTTCAGGATATTATTTTCTAGGGATATATATTTTCCAACACAGCTTTGGATAAAAGGACAGATAGTGCTTAGCTTACTGAGGGGCTAAGTTTTATACAGCTAGAGAATGGCTCTAAGAGAAAAACTGGACCAATATCTAAGCTGTGGTAGACAACATGCTGTTGCTATTGCCCCAGAGGCTTTTGAAGAAATACCTGTGTAAATAGTCCTATTCTCTAATAACATATCAAACATCAGTTGTTGCATCCATATTCCTGAAGTCCAGCTGAGTCCCTTGCTCTTCGTGTTCCTGCATACCCTGCTCTAGTGCAATATTAACCTATGACAATATCTCCTGTTGCTACATTTTTTGAGCAATAGATGTCACAGCTACAATTCTGTAAGTCCATCACTCAAACTAGAAACAAAGCCTGGCCATGACAAGCTCAACTGCTTTTCAAGATGACTCGATTTAGTCAGCAACTTGTTGCATTACTTTCAATTTGTTTGTAAAAACTGAAGGGAATACCATCCTTGTACTTAGTGGGCTAAGAATGTTTTTGTTCTGGAAGCCATTTCAGTGCTTACTGCAATACATTATAGCTGGATATAGTTTTTTATACCTACTGTCAATTCAGATGGGAATTGAATAATTCTTAGATTTCCTATTTCCCTATTGTCTTCTAGGCTACTGAGATTTTAATGATTGATAGCTCTATTGCAGAATTTTTCTAGGTCTTTCTTCACACTTCTTTTACATTTTCTGGGTACATATTCTTTTCATCATCTTGAAGGACTTTTTTCATTTTTTGAATTACTACTAAACTAACTCCCCTTATAATCTGATGAAACAAAATGAACCAGTTAGGAATATTAATTTTGACAAGTAACTTTTTCCCATCATGCTAAATAGAATATCAAATCTTAAGTATATATTTAGATATTGTGTAAAATCCTTGAATTGATGTAATAGGAGAGAATATAGCTTGAATTGTTGTGGTGGGTTGACCCTGGCACGGTACCAGGTGCCCACCAAGCCCTTCTAGGATTATAAAGAAAATAGTCCATTAAAAAATTCAAGTTGACTATGTTCTTTTAATCTTATACCATTAGCCTTGAGATAACTCACTGAATTGATTCCTTTAGTCCCCATGTATAAATACTTGCTTTTGATATCAAAAAGGACTTTCTTTTGTGTCCCCTGAGGCTTTAGAAAAACAAGTAGATGAGTTGCATTTAAATAGACGAATCCTGTTTTTTTCCAGACTTCTTTAATTAGCTCTAAAATTATTTTTTCTGGCTTCAGAGCTTTCTAGTTAGCACTAAAACTTATAAAATATGATTAGCAACTCTGATCAAAAGGAGTAACTATATTAAAATAGATTAGGCATTAACATTTGTCCACCCTGTCTTGTGAGCTGTATCTTTCCCCAAACTTGGCTTTTAAGTTAGAGGTTGATCCTAAAAAGCTCTGAGTGCTTTGTAGTGCTGCACGCTTCAAGGCTGAATTCTTTTTGTTCACACATAAGCCTATTTAAGGAGAGCGCTATATTCCCTAGTGACATCTGGATTGTTGATGCCTCTCAGGCTACAATCTGGTTGCAATTACACAGTGGAGAATTTCTCGCATAGGGGAACTCTGACAAATGCAGGTTTTGGCAGACACATTTGCGTAAGTCCAGGATCTGGGACCAGGATGGGTGTTTGCAGCTTCTTAATACTAGAATATGCAATTTTTTTTCATGCACAGAGTCTGATCAACGCCCTTTGAAAAAAAGAAGACCCTAATAATATTAACAGAAACAATATGAAGCCCTAAACTGCCTTATCTTGAAACACATCCAATCTCACCAGCTCCTGTGCTAGGAAGTTAATAATAATGATGACATAATAATAACATTTCTTAGGAAATGTTCATCTGAAGGCTTTCTAAATGTCTAATGTATATGATGTTTTCTAATATGAATACTCACACTTTTTTCTACATTTTTGTTTTTCTCCTTAAAAAACATCCTTCAATATCTGTGATACTCAGTGCATCTGAGGCTATAATTTTCAAATGTAAGTATTATGTTAATTGAATACAAAATAAGCATCAAAAGGAGATTCTTAAAAGACAAACTGTAGTTACATCTGTGTTTGAATTCCCTTTTGTTCATGCTAGAAAAAAGAATGCAAATTAAGTATGTGCTATTGTCATAAGTATGTGGCATTCCTTAGCAATGCAAGCATTGCTAAGGATGTCTCTTCCTTTTTTTTTTCTCTTAATCAGATATATTTTTTCATTATATTTTGGTTAGTTGGTTGATTCTTTGTTTTTGAATTTGGTTTTTTTTTTCCTTGAAAATGAATAACATGTACATGGTCATAAAATGTATTTATAAAACATGATTACACTAAAAAACCAAATAGTTGTACATGGAGTTATTTCTGACTATATATAACTCAGTTTAGATTCTTTTTCCCTAGATCTAGTTCTGTCTTGACCTTTTCACAGGTGCTTTCAGATGACAAGTTATTCAGAAATAAGCACTATACTTTGAATTCATGCATGGATATTTTTATTATTTTTTTTA
>WUAM01000233.1:206402-217668 GCA_024336885.1 Actenoides hombroni | reverse complement strand
CCTTTGGGGAGGGAGGGGGGTTAACAGAGAGCATCTGTTATCGGTCTAAGGGGCTGCCCTGACCCTAAACCGTGACATTGAGTTATACATTTGGGAATATGAAATGCAACTGTAAAATGGTATATAAAGAAATTCTGTTCTATTAAAATTTATGTCTTTGAAAACAGTAACATTACTTCAAACAGATGATTGAAATAATCATTTGAGATAACTTAGGAAGTAATCACATGTAAGATTTCTTTTTTCTTCATTTTGCTTTTCTGAGCATCTGTGTCACTTGAGAAGGTAATATATTTCTTATTTTTAACATTGTTTTGGATCTTTCCAAACATTGCCATAGAACAGAACAATCAAGAACCACAAGCTTATCAGTTTACAATATTTCTGTTGTAATACTAATAACTACAAATTTTATAAGTGCAAATCCTCAAAAACTGAACTAACCCTCAGCACACTACATGGTTTTGTTCATACCTTGATTTCATAAAAAGAGAGAAGGAGTACACACAAAAAGCGGCAAAAAAACCTGTATCTACTAACCCAGAATTACTGTTCAGCTCAGCTCTATTCAAAACATGCACAACCTCTTTTGGTAGATCCATCAAAAGGTTGAAAGTGGTACCATGATCACATGGCAAAATTTTAGTCCCTTTGCAAACATTTTCTTTCACTCATATAGGAACCCCCAAAACATTAAATTCCTGTCTAATCTGAGATCTTCAACACTCATGTAAGATCAAATCATCAACCTTTATTGTTCCTTATCATCATGTAGTTTGTAAAGAATAGATGTCTATAGCCACATCTTTGTGGAAGCAAATGTTTCTCAGGCCACATAACTGCAAACATTTCCAGAGGAGCCATTTCAAACACCAGTTGCTCCCATTAAAATGGCACTCAGTTAATAGACTGACAGCTGCTAAAAACAAGCAAGGAAGTCTTCAAAACTGCCCTTTGCAACAATCGCACGTTGAGCAAAGGTGAATTTTACTACCCCAACTAATATTTTGACCTAGATCTGCCAAAAAACATTTTGCATTCATGTAGCAACTATCACCTTTCAATCCGAAAGATTAGAGCACTTTTCAATATCAGGAAGAGTAATCTTAAGTGGAACCTTTGACACTAACCAGACTAGTTTTATTTTCAAAACTACTGGATAAGATTGGAAAAAACCCTCCAAGGAAAATTCTAAAAATAAAACAGCCTAACAAAAGATGTAAAAGCATAGCTGTGATAAGTTCACCATCCACCTCTGAGTAAAAACTATGCTCTGCAGAGCTGCATGGTTAGAATAACATGCATCTTACTTTATAAACCATCTTTCAATTTTGTATGTTAGATCACAGGCAAACTGTACATTCCAGCTTTGTTCTTCCAAGGTAAAGAACATAGAAGACCTTGCATTCACTTGGGAAACAGAGCCCACAATAACCCAAGTAGAGGAATACAATGTTCCCCAGTCCTTCTACACCAAAGACATGTTGAGTCCACATTTCTCAACAGACAAGGCATTCTTCAGCTTTTTTTTATTCCACAGAATCTTGTAGTACTCCCACCATAACTTGTCCCACACTTGCTGTTGTTCTGTCAGAGCTATGCAGAAGAACCAGAGAGCACTTCCAAAGGTGAACAAAAATTTCAATTATAAATCTCTGAAATCAGGCACAGGACAGGAAACCATAACCAAGGGTATGTCCTTGCCCTTCAGTGATAACAATTGCTGTATGGGCTTTAGCCTCAAGATTTGAGTCATTTGTGTCCCTGTACCAGCAGCTTACAGAACCTTTAACTATGGTTGCCTTGTGTTCAGGTAGCTTATTTGTACCAAACAGCAAAAAAGCTCCTTAATAAAATAACCATCTCTCAAAACACAACTCATCCAAAAATAGTTGCTTTTCAGTACTTCAGCTCTCGGATCTTAAAGGCTGAGTTTCTTCTGGAGTTGCTCCAGAAAGGCTGTATCTCAGACATATCTATGCAGAGTGCAGTGGAAACCTTCCTTAAGACTCATTCATACTTACATCAGTTGATGCAATTACGCAGTTGATTCTAGACATATCCTTAGGTTTAAAGCACCTGTCTCCACAGAGCATGAGAATCATTTTGAATGCTCCTCTTACACTTCTGTTTGCTTGTCCTCTTCATGAAAGAGGACACATGCATAGAAAATAGACATTATCACACGTAAAAACTTCTTATGCTGACAGCCTTCATAAATTCTTTTTGTAGGGCAATGGATGTATTCTACTAGCATGGCAATAAGCTCAGTTCAGGAAAAGCAGGGCAGGCTTTCTGACCTGTACTTAAAAATTTCTGAAGAGAAATCTCATGCAGAAGAATTGCAATTAGGTGACTTAAGGCAGGGCAGTGTAGACTGTGCTGTGTTGCCTTATGCAATACAAATTCCAGATAAATACACCCAAGTGAAAGATAATCCCATCTGCCAAAGGAATAGCATTGGTTTGGTCTTTATAGCTATTGAAATTTTGAAATTTTTTATTCAGAAAATGTTTAAATGCTTAAATGTTTAGTATTCTTTAAACAACAAACAAAGTATCATCTGCAGTAATGTTTCAAAACCTCATCCCAATCAGACTGACAACTTCTTTACCTGTATAAATGTATACACAAGATACAAATTTATTCAGAAGTCCTTTCCCTGTCCTGAAATAAGCAATTAGGACTGACAACGAAAATAACGGAGGGAGGCAACTATTGCCATTCCTGCACTGTTACTGTTAATTTTGGATAGACAGTGTTCAGCAGCACTTGAGATAATAATACTTTACTTTTCAGGCTGGTGGGTTTTTGGTTTGGGTTTCTGTTTGTTTGTTTATCCCCCCCCCCCAAAGTGTTCAGCTTCCAAACTTCTCAATCAGTGAGGTTAATTTGGGTTTACACAGCTATGACTGAGCAATAGTTGTGGCCTCTAGTAATATCTTTCACTTAGTTTTAAATCACACCTTCTGATGTGAAAATTGCCAATAAACATGACAAGTCCTGACAACTGCCTTCCATGGAAATGAGTAGGAGTAGCAGGTGTCCATCAGCTGCTAGGAGCTGATGTTGCCTGCAGGGCAAAAGGTATTCAATACAAAAAACAGTCTTTGAAATGGCATTAAAGTCCATGAGGGACTTCACAATATAATTTCAGTATCACAGGTTGTACTGAAATACACTTACAACCAGAACTACAGATTAAATCTTAAGCATTGTTCTTGTACCTTGCTAAATCAGAACTGATATTTTGATTTCATAATTAGGTTTTAGCAATTGGATGCTATAATGGACTTGCTACTTCTCTATACAGTGAGCAAGAAGTACTACAGCTTAACAAAAAAAATATGCTCTGATCTTTATATTAATGTTACGTTTTAGATAACACTTTTTCTAAATGAATCTTTCACACAGAGTATTTACTGACATTGACTAGATATCCAGCTGAACTGACAAAGCATAAGACAGGAATCAGTATCAAATAGTTTATTCTTAATGGATCTGGCATGCCATTCAACGGGAAGATAACATTACTGTCTGGTGGCAGATTTAATTAATTACTAATCAGGAACCATGCCAACTGCTTGATACAACTTAGGGTCAGAGCCAATTGTTTGTGGGTACGTGCTTAATCATCTGCATGTCAGCATGGTTTTTGCCCTTGGGTACATGAGCAGAATGTCAGTTCCTAGATAGTTTATGAATGAAGAGTTAGATGGGTGGATAACATGGGAAAGAGGTTTTGGTGGCCAAATGATTTTTGAATATTTAAAAAAAAAAAAAAAAAGCTACTATACTAATCTCTCAGAATTTCTTCAAGATCACAACTTCAATGGTTAAAGGATGCATAAACATAAATATTTTCCTCTTTGGAAAATGCACTATTTTTAAGAGGAATTCAGCAGTTTAAAATTTCTTCAGAGCTGCCTTATCTCTGCCACTTATGCCAAAACAGGTCTCCGTTACTTTGAACTAATATGCCAATTCCATCTGGTTTTGCCCCCTACAGTGCCAGAACTTAGGCTTCTTCATCTTTATCCCTCTGGTCTTCTCTACCCAAGCAAAAAGTAAAAAATGTCTTTGCAAATCATATCAGTTTTTCCTTGTTGTTACTGTAACAAATTAAGCAAACATAAGAGCTGCTGCCTGTTTCAGCTTGTTGATTGATTTTGTCCAGTTTTCAAAGAGGCATGTGAATGTAAAAAATTACATTTAATAAAAACTTCAGACAATATGGAGGAGACAGAGATATGTAATGAGAACAACAGCAAGAGCTCCAAGCCAGTTTCCATCTCTAATGAAGGTACTTTCTGCTTTTGTAACAGACAGAAATATCATTAAATGTTGAGGTACATTAACACTGATAGTTTTGTCACCAAATACAAAAAACACTTGCAATAAAATTTTGAAACTTTATTGCCAACATGTTTGTCTTTACAAGAAGGTATACACTGTGATTCAATATTAAGGTTGTAGATTAGTATTCCAGAACTCTTATGTTCACAGAATTAGTCAGGTTGGAAAAGACCCTTGGGATCATCATGTCCAACCATTAGCCCTACTCTACAAGTTCGCCCCTAGACCATATCCCCCAACACCACATCTAAGTGTTGTTTAAACACATCCAGTGATGGTGACTCAACCACCTCCCCAGGCAGCCTATTCCAATATTTCACTACTCTTTCCATTAAGAATTTTTTCCTAATGTCTAGTCTAAACCTACCTTGTTTCAGCTTTAGCCCATTCCCTCTGGTTCTATCCCTAATTACCTGAGAGAAGAGACCAGCACCAGCCTCTCTACAATGTCCTTTCAGGTAGTTGTAGAGAGTGATGAGGTCTCCCCTCAGCCTCCTCTTCCTCAAACTAAACAGGCCCAGCTCCTTCAAACGGTCCTCATATGATCTATTCTCCAATCCCTTGACCAGCTTCGTTGCCCTCCTCTTGATATCTCTCTTGTACTGAGGTGCCCAAAACTGGACACAGTACTCGAGGTGAGGCCTCACCAGTTCTGAGTACAGGGGGACAATCACTTCCCTACTTCTGCTGGTCACACTATTTCTAATACAGGCCAGGATGCTGTTGGCCTTCTTTGCCACTTGGGCACACTGATGGCTCATATTCATTCGCCTGTCTATTATAACCCCCAGATCCCTCTCCACGAGACAGCTCTCCAACCACACTTCCCCAAGCCTGTAGCGTTGCATGGGGTTGCCTCGGCCCAAGTGCAGGACCTGGCACTTGGCTTTGTTGAAAATCATACCATTAGCAGTGGCCCAGCGATCCAGTCTATCTAAGTCTCTCTGGAGAGCGTCCCTATCCTCACACAGATCGACACACCTGCCTAACTTGGTGTCATCTGTGAATTTACTGATGATAGACTCTATGTCCTCATCAAGATCATCAGTAAAGATGTTAAATAGAAATGGTCTCAGCACTGAGCCCTGAGGAACGCCACTTGTGACCTGCCGCCAGTTGGGTTTAGTACCATTGGCCACTACTCTCTGGGCCCGTCCATCCAGCCACTGCTTGATCCAATCAAGCAGATCCCTGTTCAGGTTGGGGATGTTCCTTTAGACATACACTCTCCAAACTGAGCCATAGTGTACAGCTGGAGTATCTTTCTAGGAATAAAAAGTCCTGACAATCTCTTCGGTCAGGTTCTGAGACTTTTCTCCCAGCAGACTGATACTTTCTGTGCAACTTGTTCACTTGTTCACATCAGTAAGACTCTTTGGTAAGCTGGCTGCTACAGAACAGAAGTAGTCCCTCACAGTCTGGCCCAGTTTTACTAATATTTAATGGACAACATTTAAATGTATGTAACTTCAATCCTTTCAGTAATGCATGTGCTTACTTACTCTGTGCAAAGTGCTTTGTTTAATGAGGACTTATAATAACCCTTTTGGAATATTGGTCCATGTCTTAGTGTTCCAGAGAACACTATCACTAAAATGGCTCGATTCTAGAACTGGTGTTGTAAATCCACATGAGGAATGAACTGTCATTTCTGAAAAATAGCTGCTGTGCATTAGCATCTATCGTTTCAAAATTAGGAGGGGATATGAAGCCAATGGACACCTTTGTATAGCATCTGCACATTTTTGTTTTGAGTTCTGACAACTAACTAGCTACCTAATAGAAACCAATACTGCTCTGTAGTCAGTAACTGTTGAAAAAGAGCCATTACATTCTATCATGTGAGAAATTTGTGTATTTAAGGACAGTTTCCAAGGCAGCTTTCACACAAAAATCATTAGCCAGCAAGTCCCCAACCATGGATTTCCATGATAGAATGTAACAGTTCTGAAGAAGCTGTTATGGTCTATTGGGCCAGTAATTTGCATTTTAAGTAGGGCCTAAATATGTATTTCTCTGACAGATTGGAGCTGTTATGGCTTACTGGGTCAATAATGTATTTTGTAAATACTCCCTAAATAGGCATTTACATAATTTGTATATTTAAAAGTCTGTAATTGAGTATCTACACAACAGACCATAATGACTCCTTTAAAACTAGTATGGTCTACTTTTTTTGGTTACTTAAATGGTAAAAAGAGTAAATTAGACTATTAATGAATGCTAGATATATGAAAATGTTGAAAAATTTAATTCACTAAAGATTTGCACTTTTCAAGTTCCTTTTTTGCTATGTTCTCTTTGATTTACTGCACTGTAATAGCACAGTATATTAAATAAATCTCATTCTCTGTTTTTTATTGGATGGAAAACACATTGTTTGGTAGGTCAAAGGCCAAAATAACTCTTGAAGAAAATATTTCTGTCCAACAGACCGATTTTACTTATTACTGTGGTTACCATTCAGCTTCATTATTAAATACGTAATCAAAAGTACTCTTTAAAATAGTTCCAGAAGTAGCCAGTGAAGCAGTTATGCCTGAATAGATCTCATCTAACTGTTATTTTCTTGAGAATTTGGCTTTTAATCCATTTTATTATCTAAAATAATAACTCTCTATAATCAAAGAAGTAAGTACAGGCATCCTAGAAGGTAGTTTACACTCCATCTTTTGGTCTGCTTCCTCTCTCATTGACTGTAGAAGAAACTCAACTGGTACCTCAGAACAGACACCTACTCTTCTGCTGGCTACCGTTAGATGAGATTAATCCTATCCTTACAGAAACCCATTAGGCAAATCTATGTCCTAGTCTTCTATGCTTTTGCTTAAGAGGCAAAAAATTAGGCAACTGACATAGGGAATTTCCAGATTTCTTCATATATTATTGTTTGAAAAATCCTTATGGCCATATAACAGGTATCATGAAAACTCTGACATACCACTTGCTTTCTATATGTTAATCAAAATCCTTATTTGTAATGTTATTTGCTGTATTTTCTGCAACATCTTTATTTTTGCTGCTTTGCTTGATTGCATACAGGAAAAAAAAAAGTATTTAACATTAAGTTCCACTCGAAGATTGAAACAGCCTCAGATGTAACTGTTATTTTAAATTGTCACATTCTCCCTTTGAGCATTTGCAAACAGTTCAGTAAGAACACTCAAGATGTGAGCTGTTATACGTTAGTGATAAGTGTCATGCTGGCATTTTGGATTTAATAACTTCCGCAAAAACAAGAGCTTTAATTCAAATTCAACTGAAGTATAAATTTCAAAATGAGCAGTCATTGTAAGCCACCTAAGCAGTTCAGCACTGGACTTCTAGCTGATGTGTGAGCAATGCTGCTTTCAAGTAAGTATTCATGTTATTGATACTGCCTATGAAAGATAAACTTTCTCCATGAAGAAGGTCAGCACAGTTTCTAATTAAGCCTTCGGTATCAGATTAAGCAAATCTTAAATAAGATATAAATCTTGTTTGGGGTTTCTATACAGAGGGTAACTTCCATCTTCAAAACTCTGTGGAAAATGAACCCATAAAGGACTGTGTTTGAATCTATGCTGTTTAAAATTGCCAACAAATATTTGTGTAATAGGGTTTTTTTCATGTTTTAACCAGAGTCACTTTCTCCATATCACTGAAACACACTAGGACAAACTCTTCCCATCTCTGATTCTTGTGTTTCAGGGAGTAAAAAGGATAAATGCATTTCAGTAATTTCTACTGTGAAGAATGAAAAAGTAATTACAGGTTAATACTTCTGTATTTGTTGTCCATTTTATGCATTGAAATCATTACATCATTAAACAACTGTCAATTAACAAACACAATTATGCAATGAAAAATTGCATTAGAACATGCCTGTGCCATTGAAGAATAAAATTCAGAGCAGTATTTTCTAGATTTTATCTAATTGTCTTCCTACATTGGCAGAAAGGAACCAGGCTGTGTTTCACACAACTATCCAATGAGAATTTCTCTAGAGTGATAATCAGTAAGGAAATATAAAGGGAGGTTATGCTGAGTTTGGCAGAACTTTCATTGATGATAATAGATATGGGCAACTCTGTCACTCTTGAGGAGAGAAGTGATTCTTGGTTCCTTCAGATTTTCTGTGGGCATGTGCACTGATGTGTTTATGTGCTATAATTTCCATTGACTATCTTAAAAAGCATATTTATATGTTTGAAAAACTTGGGAGATAAGGTTTAAACTCAGATTAACAATTAGTGATGTTGAAGCTATGCTAAATAAGACATAGCTGATTGCAAATCAATCCAGTTAGAAAAGCTGTTAGATAAAGCAAAAATGAATGATTCTATACTATAGAGCTGACCTGTGGTGAAGCACTACTTCAGTCTGGCCAAACAGTAGAACTGAATGCAATGTTTTGCATGCTAAATGAAAATGTTGGGTGTCAAATAAAATAAACCAAAAGGAATTCTTAAATTCTGTCTTTTTTTTTTCTGTGATTAAATTAAATACAAGTTTTAGATTCTTTTTGAGAAATGTGAAGGGACTCTCAGCAAGCTATCCTTTAAGGAACAGATTTATTCACTTAGGCACTTATGCAAATGGAACTTTTAAGGAGTCTGCACATTTCTATATCCCAGCCGTCAACCTCTGTTTTCTCTCTTATCCTTTCTTTTACTGAAGCAATCTTCTCTAGATGTCTCTAGAATATGATCCAAAGTATTGCACTCCGGAAATAAATTGCCATTTCTCTTGCTTTTTTTTCCCACCTGCCAACTACCACTTTCACTGATAGCTGGATCTTCTGTTATGGCATTAAATGTTATAATAATTATGACATTAAATATTAAAATAATTATGAAAACATCTTACTCCTTCCATCAAGTGAATCTCTTTGTCTCCACTGAAACTGACTTGTCTAAAATACACAGATCAAAGAGATACATCTGAATTAAAAAATATTTGGATCCTTGGAAAATTCTGTGCAAGTCTGGAATATGGAAGAACTAATACATGCTTTATATCAAAGTTAGAAAAGTTAATTTCATGTCACCTGAACGCCAGGAAGAGATGCAGCCAAATTATGGGGTAAATTTCATCTCAGTGGGTAAAGAATTTATGTTAAATCCTCTCCTGGTTAAAGTACTCCATAGAACATCCCTCTGCAGCTTTCTTGAGTAGCATTCCTGATCCTATCAAAAGCAATAGATAAAACTCATGCTGAAATAAATCAGTCTTACTTTTCTTAGAATAATGGTATAGTATTGCCAAAAAGTACTCACAGAAGTTTTGTGACTTTTTAGGTATGATCTGTATTTGTATGAGTGAGATTCTTTAGAGAATGGAACACAAAAAGACAAGTGATGTTACAAAATATACATATATTTGTGGTATCAACACAAGGAAAAGTAATCAAAACTCCAGGACTAGTATGTTGCCTAAAACATCTTAAGGAGAGGAATAACTCAGCTGACACCTTCCTTTAACAAAAAGGCTCCTTTGGTGTCTCTCACATGTGAGTATAACTTCTCTGAGCTCATGGTCCCACACAGTTTTTCTAGACATTCTTATGCTATTGTGCAGCACCTAATGCTCTAAAAAAACCTTACATTAAATGATAGACTGCATAGTCAAAATCCTTCCAACACATCAATCCTCGGGGCTATTTTGAGATGTGCTTAAGTTAGCAAAACATCCATTATTTGCAGATAATTGTACCAAACATAATATTCTTTTACTCCCCAAGAATTACTACTGAGTTTCTGAAGTCTTAACCTCTATCTAGAAGTCACACATACTGTTTTATGTTACACCTGAAAGGCTCATAATTTGCCATAGGCGTCAATGATTCCTTTGGTGCCTTATACTGTGTGTCATCAATCTTGGCAATTCACATGCAACTAGCCAAAAGAACATGTGAATAACTTACTGTCTTTCAGAGGAACAGTGGATGGGGATAAGGGGTTGGGAATGGAAAAAATTGTGAATGGAAGTAATGGAGTGGACGACTACTTAGGTTCCTGTATATCATATTTAAACTTACGACTAGCTTATAGTTCTGAAGTTGAAAGTTGTTCTCATGGCTTTAGTCCCTGCCTTTTTGCCACACAGATTGATCTATCTCTGCTTTTTTACCATTCTCCATAAGCTTCTTGAAGAAGGTGTCAGTCCTTAGGCACTTTCTATCATGTAGCAAGGGCTAAAATGCTGTGTAATATCACACTCTATATGAAGTTAATATTTGGTTTAACTCTATAAACTCAATGATATTACACAGGTATGAGTTTTGGCTCATTATCAGTGTCTAATCACAAAAAAAGTGTTCACCCATATCCTTCATTTTTATCATTCTGGGATGGAAAACTTTGTCCCACATGGCTGAACTGTCACAGTGGCACAATTGTTAATAGTTATTTTCAATTAATTTTAAAATGTCAGTCAACTTCCAGAACTTATTTTCATCAGAGAACATAATTCATGACAGCTCACTACGGACAAGTAATGTGACATTCTGGCTTTCCAGTGTTGTGTTCAAAATGTCTTACGTCTTGATCAGATGCGTTTCCACAGGAAAGGAGTTGCAAACTTAGAAACATCAAATACAAGCCTTTATTTTGAAACAGTTCTTCAGTTTCTTATGCTGTGGAAATGGCTTCTTCATTTTTATTTGTAGGGATTGATAAGAGTAGAACAGAAATAGTTGTTAGCTAAAAGTAGTTATGCTAAGGCCTGCAAGGCCGAAAAACAGCCAACGCTGCCCCGACCTTGAGGAGATAAGACTGACGATGAGAAAAGCAGAAGCACCTGGCAAAACAGGAGGATGAGAGGAGAAAAACAGGGTGCTGAAGGAAGAACATCAAGAGAATCACCAGCCAATTAAAAGTGTTTGAAGTGTGCGTGGACAGACTCTGGGTTTGAGTGTGGGGCCAATTAG
>WUAM01000233.1:187242-206302 GCA_024336885.1 Actenoides hombroni | reverse complement strand
GGGCCAATTAGAAGTGACCTGGGTGCGTGATCAGTGTTGTCTCATGTATAAATATAGCCTGTTGCACTTAATAAAGCAACTTCTGGTTACAACCATATTGGCTGTGCTGTCGGAGTCCGTCTCTGCACGCTACATTTATTAAGATAGCTTTTTCCTAAAAGTAACTAAATGGAAGCAAGAAGAAATTCCGTATTCATAGTTCCTTACTGTTTCCCTTGTAAGTACAGTCTATGAGTTACAGAAAAGCTATTCAACTTCCAGGCCTGGAAATTAATTTAAATTCAGTCAGGAATGGAAAAAACATGTCATATCTTTTATTCATGCTGCCTTCTTGTACGTCTTGTCCTTAGAAAAGAAGTCATGATCTAAAAAAAAAACAGAAAAAAAAAACCTAACCAGGAAGAGAACATTGCTTTTAGAAAGTAGAAATATGATTCAAAGAGCTCAGTACTGATGCATACTCTACTCTGAAATATTTGTGATTATTTATTTTGTTCTGAAAGCAACAACTTTAATGGTGCTCCTTCAAATGACTATAACAAGCTTCCTATTTCCTCACAACTTTAGGTTACCTGCATGATCTTTGTTTCCCTTTGGTAATATATGTGTCCTTTCTTAACTTACATGCATGTCTTTAAATTACAATTCACTACGTAAATTAATTATTTTTTAATGTGCTGGTTTTTCTGATGTTCAGAATCATGGAGAATAGTCCTGCCAAATCAGAAGAGATCATAATGATGATGGGTAAAAGCAAATGCATTTTCCAGGTCATTCTACTAACTCTTAGACTGGTGTAGGGTGATTTTTTTCAAAGCTTTTTAGTTATATAGGAATACAAACAGGTGCTTTATAAAACTCCAAGTAGCTCCTAGCAGCTTTTGAATTTAATAGGAATTGAACATTTCTGTTTTGAAAAATTACCATCTTTGTCTGCATCTTTAGACATCTGAATTCCCATGAAATATGGGAAATAACAGTCATTATTTGTAGTAGTGCACTCCTAACAACTCAAAACTACAACTGCAGTTCAAGTAGATATATCTGGTCTAGCTTTATATTAGCTTTTCAGTGTAGTTTGAGTTTAGGCTGTTACACATACCTATATTTGGAGTATTTTAAAAGTAATGCATACATACTACCCAAAAGCTGAATCACACATCTGAATTGCCATATGAACATGTTTTTCAAAAAGCTTTTTGGATGTACTTAAAGATCTTCCCTGATAAAGGATGTTTTCCAGAACGTGGCCTACTTGTTTCTGGCTTATGTTGAGAATGCATGGCAATTATGATCCAAAATATCTCTTGTTATACATATGGGGTTTTTTATGTTTGTACGGCATTTCAGCAAGCACAGACACTTTACTACTTATGCTGGAGTCAGCTAACAAGTAAATAAGAGAAGTATGCAGTCTCCCTGAATTATTTTTATTGTATTTTTGCACACAATTTATTTCCCAGAGGAGCTGATGGAGAATTCTATTAAATAAGAATGAATCTTTTTTCTGATATTCCTGGTTCTTATTATGAAACTATTTTGTAATTTTCATCCAACAAATGACTGGCAGGGTTATTAACCAACCAATGAGAAATTAAGACAGGTATTGAGATACCAGACTTTGTTTCATTTTCTCAGTAATATCTAGGTTAATTTTAATACCGCTGCACGTAGTTTATCAAATTCTTCTGGAACCTCTGGTCCTCTAAGGAATGGAATATAAGACACAGCCTTTTTACTGCTCACTTTTTACTGAAGTGCAATCAATCAGCAGATACTTTCTGAAAGAGAGGAGCAGTTTATCTTGACCTCTAAGTGACTAAAGAAATCCCTATGCACTATCAAAGGTTGTCACAAAACTGACATTGACAAAGAGTGCAGTGCCAGCTTCAAAATGTGCTGTTTCTTCAACTGCATATATTTGCATTGAATTTAGTGTTATACATACATTGCAATATGCAGGTATGGCAAAGTTTATGATGAAAATATGCTTTTCTATATGCAATACAAATTCCCAGCAAAAAGCTACATTCAGTACATCTGTATTCCTTGCACTTTAACCTTTTTGTTTGATCTTGTCCCTCGAGGTAATAATAAAATGGTAATTTTAGGCCAGCTTACCCAAACTCACACTTCATACTTTCTGCTGCAAAAGCCCTTTCAAACAGTGGTGCAAGATCGCATAGCAGTGCTGTAAGCATAGGTAAACACCCCATTCTGGAACAATATACCACCTGAAGGACAGCAGAGAGACAAACAAAACAAGGGATCAAAAATTAAGGGTTAGATCAGAGAGTCCTTTGGTGAAATGATATAGCTTATATTTTTCGGGGGACCTAGCAGACCCCAAGGGTATAAATTATATAAATTCATGAGAAAGATACAAAATGTTGGGAAAAAGCAAGGTAATAAAAATATGACATTAGGAATACAAATTATTTTTTGTGAAAGAACTAATAGTTGGTGGTTTACAGCCCTACTCTCCATGGTGGCTTTGATAGGCAGGATTTTATGAAAAAAGGATAGAAAAAAACCCCTATCATTATTTCAAGTTAATTTTTCCATCTTCTTTTCTTTCCCCAATGTCTTTCCAGTAACTTAAACAATTCAGATATTCCACTTTACTGTCCCCTTCTGTTATCCATTCTTATAGAGACAGGGCACTGCTCAAAACAATGCTTTAATATGGGAAAGCTCAGAGATACCTCAGTAGTTCTAACACCGCCTTTTTTTCTCTCCTTTTCTTTCTCTGACTGTCCTTCTCTTGAAAGGGAAACCATATCATTCTACAGCAGAATATACAGCTTACAAACCTTGTTGGGAAGGACCTACTGGGTTTTTTTATTTGTTTTTATGAATCTTTGGTACTTTTTAATGAAACTTTCAATTGAAACAGAAAGGAAAAACCCCTCACATCTTTCACTGATAAACAAGTGAAGAACAGTATGAAGAACAGTCTTATCAACTTTGGTGTGTATATTTTGTCACAATAATGAAGCTTTTGCCCAGTTATGATTTTCTGGGTTATATCTTCCAGTTTTCCTTAGTCTGCTTTGGTGGTTCTTCTCTATTACACCTACTCACTTCTATTTTTTCATTTGTTTGTTGTTGTTGGTTTTGGTTTTTTGTTTGAATTTTTTTTGTTTGGCTTTTTTGTTGTTGTTGTTGTTAAGTTTTTTTTACTTCAGAAGATTAATAAGAAAACAAACATCTTAAAAATTTTGTGGTAGAAAAATGTAGTTGTTGTTAGCTATGGATTTTCAAAAGGCTATACCCCAAAATGAATGAAATTTCTCCTAATTGAGAAAGACTTGCCCAATAGCAAGTGCAAGGACTAAACTTTATTTACATTTAGACTGCAAAAAATCACATCTGTTTACTAAAAAAACCCACCATAGCTTTGTTCTTGTTTTTAACATACCACAGTGACCTTTCATGTTGTCATGCTAGAAGTTGACTCTGTAATGAGTGGAAAATTAATTAGTCATTTCATTGGTATATAAACCACTAACTTCTAGTGATACTACCTTTGACAACCCATAAAGCACCATCCTTAGGAGAGCACCCCTTCTGCCTGACCACAAACATATACTTGCTTTTATTACTAGAATTCATAGTTCTAAGATTCAAGAAGTGCATTACCACATCTCAAATTTTAAAATAACCATCACCTTTTCACAGATTTCCTTCAGTGTTCAACTTCTGAAAGTGTTTGACTATAATTTTTTTTAATACCATAAAAAGTGCTAAGTCTTTATAACTAACACTCACCAGCTAGCTCTGTGCTAGCTAAGCAATACATCATAGGAATGATGTTGTTCTGATAATGTATTACACTAATATATCATCAGTGCAACAATACTCTATGATGGATGAGTAATACATCTTCCAGACAAAGATGTCAAATACAGACCTGCTTGGAAAAGGAACGACTCCCCTCCCTGTGTATTCTTCTAAGTTTATTATCTTAGAACTTTATAAACTCAAATTATTCATATGGGGAGCGAACAAATTCCCATATAGACAGGGAGGTTTGTCACAGCTCTGAGATCTGTTGATTCAACAGAGCTTTTCTTCACTTTCAAGTGTGAGAGATGAAAGTAATTCCCTTTACAAGCAACATGGGATGTTGCATAAGGCAATAAATGTCACCCTATAGAAGCTCATGACTAGATTAGAAAATGCACTCACTGTTTAGACAGTCTGTAATTTCTAATTCTAAGGTAATTAATCTTTTTTACTTTTTTTTTTCTTCGTCTTTTTCTTCTTTATGCAGTTTTCCATTTCCAACCAATTCTAGGAAATCAATTTTCCCTTCTTTATGATAAATAGAATTGAAAGAGTGCTTTCACTTCAGAAATTAGACATTGAAGTAATTCTACCTTTGGCTTGTCTTTTCTCTTAAATTTCTTTGGGAAAGTTATGATTTAACTGAGATCATTTTTTCTTCTATATCTTGTATAATCTAATTCCTTTACATTTAATTTCTAGATTACCATAACTGTACATTTTTTGAAAGATTTATCTTTTGCTCTTTTCTAAATTTACTGCAGAATGAGGACTCTGTACAAAATGAAGATATACAAGTACACCATGACATTACACTGCTAGTAGATTTTAAGCAGACAACACTGACTGAAACAATTTTCTTGTTCTGTGTGTCCATGCAATGCATGTTATTTGAATGTCAGGCTACCCTCTTTGTATTCTTATGCTAAAGGAATGAATCCTAATATTTTGCTTTCTCTTTCAGCGTATTGAACATAAAAGAGTATTGTGTTGTGTAAAACATTTGGTTCAATAAATCATACTGAAAATAAAGGAATATATAAAATAAAGCTGTGAAAAATATTATTTTTCATATTTCCATAATAAAGTTCAGTAAGCTACTTACTGTAGAGATGTATTTGAAAAAAATAAGCCCTTATTTTATGTTATTAATGTAGAAACTAAAATGATTAATTAGCTTTAGAGATACAATATATCTTTATTAATGCCTAGTCTCTCAGAAGAATAGAATTTTACTAGACTTTAAATGAAAAGTTACACCATAACTGAATAGGAAAGAATCCTTGCTAATTTTCTGAACTAAAAAATCATTTAATCTGTAATTCTTTTTTCTTACCTTATCCAATTCTATTATATATTAGAGTTATTAAATTTGTATAGTTGCAGTAAACCTAAATTATTTAAAAGAAATGATATTTCATTTATTTTAGCATTATTATTAAATTTTGAATCTCGTTAGTAGAACTGAGAACAGAAGTAAAAACTCTCCAAGAAAAGTGACACACCATTTGAGAAAGGCTTCTTAGAGATCATCATGAGTAAGGACAATTAATTTGTTTTTTTAAAATGAGCTCAGATATTAACTCTTATTTTTTACTCTGTATCAAAGCACCAAAACTTTATATCACATCTCACATTTTATAAAATCTGGATAGCTAGTGTCAATATAAGGTTTTAATTATCCTTTATTTATATATTGTTCACCTTACAAGATGATGAGTGTCTCCAAGAAATATCAAATAACTTTTGGTCTCATTAGGAATTAATGAAACTCTTACTCTTTTCTCATCAGGAAAAAAAACCAAACCACATTAGTCAAAGATTTAGTATTCAAATGTAAATGAAATACACATTTTAAAAAAAAAAATCTTGTCTGAGTGATTGAGGCTTGCCTAGGCAGTCTATTTTATTTGTAAAGTTGTAAAATTACAGATAGTTATGAAATTCCCTATACTTACCTGTGAGTTCTCCCACTAAGTTCAATTATTCTGGACTCCAGGACCCGTCTCCCTCCCCCCCCCCAAAAAAAAAACCCAACCCAAAACCCAACATATTTTGATATAATGGTCTGAGTTTTCAAAAATCTACTTTTATATTTACCTTTATATTTTAGATTATAATCATGTCAACAATGAGTGAAGACTGGGATATGGGTGAAGTGACTTTGTTCCAAATCTATTTCAGAACTTCTTACTATGTCTTTCTCGGTTTCAGAGAAGTTCTGTATAATAAATGAAGACTTCTTTTAAAATTGTTCCATCTTGGAATATCACTGTTTCACATTAGCCTGATCATTCTTTACTATATGTTTACAATCTGTTAAGATAAATCAATGTTACTGTAAAAATGAATATGTAGAATCATTACCAATCCATAGCTTTAGAACTAAAAGGCAGAAACCCCCCATTTATTCTGTATCTAAGAAAAGTTTTCAATGTTGAAGTCTTTTCTGCCTAAAGGAATTCTAAAGAATCTTGATAAATTAAATTTAGAATAATGTGGATTTGTTGTCACAAATACTTCTAAAAATAGAGAGAATATTCTGTCTTTAAAATCTAGGATTATATACTTCTAACACTACTACTTCCACAAAGACTTAACACTAAAACAATCTTAGAGAAATCAAAGAGTGGTGTACTTGTGAAGGCAGTAGATTGTTTTCTCTTAAGTTCTAAAGACAGGCAATTCTCCCCTTCTTTGAAATTTCTCTTCAACCCATGAGAACCCTCCTTTTATTTTAATGGGAGTAAAGCCGTATCATTTTGCTTTCCAAGTGTTTAGATGTCCATTTTTAGTAACTGTATGAGTGGAAGTTGCTTATGTGGGATGACTTTAATTACATATAATTTGAAGCAGGTGGTTTATAAAAAGAATACTCACTATGGGAAATAACATTAAATAAAATAATTATATATAACATGTAAATAAATAAACCTTTGTGTTAAATATTACACAAGAATATAGATTTCCTATTTAAAAGAAAAGAAGCTGTAATTGTGGAAAATCAAGACTACTTGTAACTTTTGTACTCCTAGGCTTTACATTTGTACATACTCACTTTTTTCTTTTTTTCTTTTTTTTTTTTTTCCCCCCTTTCTTTTTCTTTTTCAGCTTGTCCAGCCTATCTGTACTTTGGTTTCATCTTTATTCCACAGCACCTCCTGTCCCTCCTGGGGCCAGTCAACAGCTGAGTTTTACCTTGTTCATGAGTTAGCATCCTGAATTACCTCCATTCCCTAGCTTATCCATACTTCTTTAGAGACCTGTTTCTTAAAGAGACCCATGATTCTGGGAAAGAGCTATACCTTCCCCACACTGAATAATATTACGTTGTAAAACCTAAATGAAGCTTTGGCCCTGTAAATATTTCCATTCATGTGTTTATGTAATAATTTTGAAAGAACAAAAATTACTGAAGTACCAAAAAGTGTCAAGTGCAAGACCATAAAAACACATACTTTGATGTGGCAATTTCTTGTCACACAAGCAAGAACAAGCTTACATATATTTGGTTTTTTAAAAAGTATTTTTCAAGAATGAGCTGTCAAACAACATGAAGACCTGTGAATTTGGCTTTTTTTTGTGTATCTGTGAAGGTTTTTTTGGCATGCACAGACACCATCAGTTTCTCCTGTTTGTATTACAGTTATGACAGACCCTACTTCATTGCTTTTTGATAGGAATTCACAATAATAATACTGAGGCCTAATAGAATATTTGGCGTTCAAAAAAATCAGCATTAGAAGGTTTTAAGCTGGTTCTTGTGTTAAGAGTCTCGACAAAGTAACAGTTAATCAAATAGCTCTCTCATTTTCATAGGAACATGTCTACTTGAGCAGGTGAAGACTGACTGTAACTCTTCTGCCAAGATTCCAAGCAGATTGGAAAAAAAATTGGATGCAGACTGGTGTCTGTATACTTCTATTACTGAGGCACTCTGCAAATTTTTGGAGAGCCAGACACAGCACTACTAACACAACTGTCTGTCTTCCAGGCAGACCACTTAGAATCATAGAATCATACAATTATCTAGGTTGGAAAAGACCTTCGAGGTCATTAACCCTACTCTACATCTCCACTGCTAAACCATGTCCCTAAAAACTTGGACTATGTGCATAGGGTTTTGGGAGGAGAAGAAGAGTAACCAACAAAACCTCTGCTGAAGTCAATAAAGACTGACACGAGAAAAAAACCCAACACACCAAATTAAAAATTCAGTGTTACAAACTGGTGTCCACCATTAAGAAGACATGGAATGAGTAATAGAGTTATCATAATGAATCAGTCCTTTTCTTCTTGTCTCTCCAGGTTTTCCACATATGCCTCAAGGAAGATAAAAATTAATGTAGTTAAGACATCAAAAAATAAAAATGAAAAGTCAGTCTAAGCAGCCTATTACAGCAATGGCCACAGAATACCCAGAAGACATCAAAACAAGGAGGGGAAATGCATTGCAAAAGCTATGGTCTTCAAAGGAAAAGAGGTGGGCTTCTGTGGATCTGCATTCTAAAAGTTACCACTACAATTTTTTCAGGGATGTACCAACTTACACAATATCACTTTCACTTGATCACCTAAAACGTCATTCCTCTCAAAGCAGCCTTAAAGACATGAGAAAGTATTGGATCTTACTATTGAAGGGTCCTATCACAAAAAAGTACCTGTTGTGTTATAGTTCTTACCATCACAGATCACTCATTTACTTTGCACTGTACTGAATTACTCATTTTTTAACATTACAGAATTATTCTAGGAACAAACTTCAACAATTGCACAACTTGCAGTTATTTCTATAATTTTATGTCGCTTTCTCATGATCCTTTTTTCAGTTTATACTTGACTAGCAAAGAATATCCTGTGGATATTTAAGTCTGTGGACAGATCGCATCTGCAGAATATAGGACAGAGGTTTAGTTTCTGAGCATAAGAGTTCTATTACCTTTTGTTCCATAATATCAGATGATATCATACAGAGAAATCCAACATAAATCCTTGCTAGTATTATTATATAAAATAAATAAGAGACACCCTTGACATCATTCTCTGGGAAAACTAACTAATAATGTGCTGTTAGAATCACAGAAATATCTGTGATTTACTTTAATATCTTCACATCACTTTTTGCACACTCCTTAATCTGCAAATTTACAATGAAATTACACAATTTGATTCACTTGACAGATTAATAGTGTTTATTACTATAATTTATATGAAGGAATTCTTTAGCAGATTCTTGTTTTCCCCCTCCTTATTATCTTTATAATTTAGTTTAAATAGCATATATCTTATGAAAAGCAAATACGAATACTTACATTTATCATTACCTGCCTTTTAGGTTACACAATAAAGCTGTGCAAGTTTCCTGTTACATACAGTAATTCTCTAAGTTAGATACAGAACGTTCCTCCCACACCAGATCCTGAACAAATGCAGTAATATAATTGCTTGATATACTGCTGTTATGTGTCAACTGTCAGGCAAAATGGACTTATTTGGAATTTCTTTACTTTAAAAGGTCACATCTCAGACATACTCACACAGCAGATGTGTTAAATCCATCACATCCTTTACACCTCTCACCTCTAGACATGCCTCTATTACCCAATCTCTGGTATAGGCTCACCTCCCTAGGTGTGACCCTATGAACATTGCAGAACTAGCCTTGTGCCACAGGACATCTGGGTAAAAGCAATACAAGTCTGAGAAAACTCATGCCTCTCCTCTGTCTCTTCTCTTCAGATGTACCCTCCCATCCCATTCCTCCAACGTGGGATCCACACACATACCAGCTATACCAGTCAGCTACCAAGGAAAAAGATAGCAAGGGAACATGAAAACAAACTCTTCCCTCCTGCCCCAACAGACACACCAATGATTGAAAATAGTGCCTAGAAGCACTGGATGGTAGAAAATGATTTGAAAGGTCAACAGCTCACCAATCAAATCACTGTCACCAGCTACACTGTACTTCCAGCATTTTAGACTTATAATGATTGCATTGGTGATTAGGAAGATTAATGCAGAGACGGCAAAATTCACTGTGCAACAGAATACAGGACATGATTTTAGACTGCATGCTTGCAGCTCCTTATTTGAGATCACAGAAATTCTCAGTTGCCCCAGCATGCTGTCTTGACCTTTCTTCAGATAAACAGTCCAGAGAGCCACCAAAGCAGATATAAGAAACTTGAGGATGCAAGGGATGCAACGACAGTATTTATTTATGGCTTTGCAAAATAACTCAAAACTGATATTCTGACTTAAATACCAGGATCCCAGTTTCAGCATTTTTACATACTGCTATCTTCATGCTCATAGTTTTGAGGACAAAAGTTGGTATTATTCATTCAGTAGGTAAAAATTAGGAAATTTTACTGGAGAACATTTTTCCAGCAGATAAAGTAGAGAACTTGATAGATTTTGTAACACAGAGAAAGTAATTTTGCTTTCTCTAAATAAAAATGACTCTATACATTAAATAGATTTTTGTTTGACCTGATTCGGGGCAAAAGGTTGCCGTATGCTTCTGGCTGGCAAGCTAAACTCTTGTTTTCACTTCACTAGAATCTTGTTCAGAGGACATGGTTCACTTGAACTGAGCTAAAGGGTTATGATCGTGCATAATACAAGCACAGTTCTTGATAGTTACAGAGGTGATCTGAAACTGTTTCTTCTGCAACTTTGACCTTAATATTGTGCAGCAGCATTCTGAATTTCTATAAATCTAAAAAATTCATTATCATTCATACAAGACCTTTACATGGACTTCACTTTGAATCATTCAGTGTATTTTAATATTAGCTCATATTTTTAATTAAGATATGCACAATGTAAGAAATTTCACTACGTGTCTTTCAAGAAGCTTTGATGATAATAAAAAATGATGCAATGGGAAGTCTTTGCTTTTAATAACTCCAAAACTATATTATTCTGGGACATATTTCTGAGACCTTATTCACTTTGTGGGGGAGGAGAGGAAAAGGGTCTTTCAGTATTGTTAATTAAGATGAAGATTCTCATTAACCGCAGGAAATGTTAAATGGCCCATGGGAGTGCATAAATAATAGGCTCACTAATAAACTGTAGTATATTGAAGCTGAGGAAAAGAGCTTTTACAATGCTTTTGCAAATTTACTAATTACAATAGCTTCCAACAGTGCCAGATCAACCTGAAATGAACTTAAACTACCATTTATTCTGTTTCCAGAACTGCTTCAGAATAATTAAATTATTTTCAATCAAAGTTGCTGAAACTGCTTATTAAAATAAAAACAGGTAAAATAGTTGTTATAATATCACGGACTCCTGGTGGTTATATAGTTCATAATTGAAATAGCTGTTTCCTAAAAGGGCAGTACTTCTGGAAATGAAATACATTAATACACTTGCATTTTATTCTAATTAACTGTAGTGGTTAGTAAGTGCTTTATTGTTGCAGAAAGATGATTTTGCCATTATGAAAACTATCATGTGGGAAACAGTGGTACTCACCAGTAGTTCTAGTCTTTTCAGAATGACAACTCTATAAAATGAAGTCAGTATTATTCATGGATCTCCTTTACACAAGAAACTAAAGGATGTGATGTGTTTTAAGGGTTTTTTTTGGAATGTAAAAGTATACTGTTATGGGTTATGCCCAGTAGGCAACTGAGACCCATCCAGCTACTTACTCACTCCCTCACAATGTGAAGGGGAAGAGAATCAGAAAGGTAAAAGTGAGAGAACTCATTGGTTGAAATAAAGGCAGTTTAACAGGGCAAACAAATGTTGTGCATGCAAGCAAAGCAAAATAAGGAATTCATTCACTGCTTCTCATTGACAGGCAGGTATTTAGTCATGTCCAGGAAAATAGGGCTTCATCATATGTAGTGGTTGCTTGGGAAGACAGATGTCTCAAAATGTGCCCCCTTTCTTCTTCTTTCCACCAGCTTTTATTAATAAGTATGACATCATATGGTCCGGAATATCCCTTTAGTCAGTTGGGGCCAGCTGTCCCAGCTGTGTCTCCTCACAACTTCTTCTGCACCCCCAGCCTACTTGCTGGCAGGGCAGCATGAGAAGCAGAAAAGGCCTTGACATTGTATAAGCACTGGATAGCAATAACATCCTAGTGTTATAAACACTATTTTGGTCACGGATCCAGAACAGCATCATATAAGGTGCTATGAAGAAAATCAACTCCATGCCAGCCAAAACCAGTAGAACTATAAACAATCATTTAGCATAGAAATGTTGACTAAGTTCAAATGGGCTCAAGAATAGAGGAAATGGTAGAACTACAGCATAATTTTGCTTGAAAGGAACATGGAGATTATTGGGTTTTATCCTTTGCTCAAAGCAGAGTCTCCTTCAAAGGTGGATCAGATTACTCTGATCTTTATTCAGGTGAGTTTTGTAGACCTTCACAGACAAGAGTTTTCAGAATCTCTTTTACCAACTTGATTCAGTGTTTACCACTCATATCATGAACACTTTTTCATCATAGCCTGGTGGATTTTCCTTTTTTATAGTTTAGGACTATTGCTTCTTGTCTATTGGCTTTGATTCTGAGAAAGCACCTTTTCTATAACTTACCGTTAGGGAGTTAAAACTAGCAATTAGTTTCCCCATATCCTTCTCATCTCCAGGCTAAAAAAAAAGCCACATCTCTCAATTTCTCCTCGTGTTTCCCAGGCCATTAACCACCTTAGTGCCACTCTTTGGTTCTCCAGTTTGTCAATCTCCCTCTGGTTCTGGCAGAGTACCAGAGGGCCATTTGCATTTTTATCCTTCCTTCTGCCTTCCTGTCTTCCTTCCTACCTTGTAACTATGTGCTAGTTATTTCTTTATGTGTTGTTGAGAGCACAGGAAGAAGCCTCTTTTCATATGAGGCTAACTTTCGGGACAATTGAATAATAAAGGGGGAGAAATTCCTTCTTTACTTACTTTCCTTGTGCTTTTTTTGAAACAGAATCATCTATAATCACTGGTCAGTTATCTTGCCTTTTTCAGCCTCCCATTACTAAATTAATAATCCAGTTGTCTACCTATGTGTCTTCTCAAGAGCTTTAAAGACACTTGTTACCTGCAAGTTTTTGTCTGCTTACAAGGCAAGCAAGGGAGAACAAAAAGAGAGTTCTCTCTTTGTCCATTTGAATAGAGCCATCTTGGACACTGTCTTCTAGAAACAACAAATGATTTTCCGTATTTTTTTCTTTAATTCTTCTCACACTTTTTCTATATTCAGTAAGAACTATCTGAAATATCTAATTAATCTCCTATTCCTTTGGTAGCTCAGTTTGTGTCTTACACTTTCAGCATCAACAAGCCATGAGCAATCATCAGTAGACAATCTTTTGAAATAATTACCTTCCCAGAACTGACTTTAGTTCTCAACCATCCAAGTGTTCCTTTAATTTGTTATGACACCTTTCTGACAGGTCATTCCATTCCCTTATACTTGATATAATCTGGAAGGCTCAAATATTGTGCAAGCAAAGACCTTGAAATACACGTATTCATGAAACTTTTTAGTAGGATATTTGGATATAATCTCTAAACATTTATCAGGAGAGAACTTAAGATAAACTTAAGAATGATGATGAAACCTAAGCTGAAATTTTGATGAAACATCTGAAATAACATTTTCAAAGCACATGAAATTTGTCTGCTATCACTTCATTACATGAACAGATTCTTTTCAACACAAAATTTGTAGGGAAAAGAGATAGGTACATTGTTGTTAGCTTTTAGATAACTTACCTTTTTTTTTTATTTAATGTTTAACAATGCAGATAGTCTGATCAGTTATCTACAGCTTTGTTGTGCTAAAAACTCCCTTACACTGTTTTAAAAAACTGCAGAAGCAGAAATCAGAACTGTCTTGTAAACTTTATGATAAAATGAAGTTTATTCACTACTGGGATATTTCTTCAAATTTAAACTAATTAATAATTCTACATGTACTGGAAAATCAGAAACAACATCACAAAGAATGGAAAGTGACTAGTTTTGGTGGACTTTTTAGAAAATAAAAGACATCAACAATTAGGCTGCCAGCTGATGCCTTACCACCCTCTATACTCCCCACACCCCCAGAAAAAAACCTTTAAGTTAACAGTGAAGATTTGGTAGAAGAAAAGTAGTTCTCCTCATGAGTTTATAAATGGTGAGTTTTATAAATGATAATCATATCTCAAGTCCACATTTCAAATAAGTTTTATTTGGGAGAGGAGAGTTTTTCTATGCCATTAAGTCCTCACTATTACTATACAGAAATTATTTTAGAAAAGGTTTTGTTTGGTTACTTCTGCTTTTTTTCTTAGCTATATATTTTTTTTAAATATCTGTTACTCTGACCAGATAAAGCTGAGCCAGGTATATCCCCATATAGTCTTTTTAAGAGCCTACACATCTCAAATGTCAAGCTTTTAAAAGCTTATTCGTCTTTCACTGTCAGAACCTGTCTCTTTTACACTTCCTTACCATCATATCTGTCCTGACTTCCCTGCTATAGGAAATCATCGAAAAATCATAATTGAAGTGCAGAGCCGAAAACAACCAAAAACCTCACCACACAAACCTCTGGATACCCTTAAACAGACACTCAATCAGGCATTATTTTAAAAAATAAAAAATAATAAATGTTAATTTAAGACCAAGACCTCCATTAGAACATGTATCTTTCTCCAGCAAAGTAACCAGATTTATCTGCATTTCAAATGCATGGCTGTATCTCACTGAGGTCAGTAAGGAGATATACACACATAAGGAAAGCATATGGTTAAATAAATACCCTCTTGAAATGGATATCTGTACTGGATGATCTTTCAAGGACCTATAACAGACCTCTTGTTTACTTTCAGTTTTACACTTCTAGAAATAAAAAATTCACTTCAGAAAGTTTTCTTTAATTTTTTTTTTTTACTGTATCAGTAGTCATTTGTCCTTGATTTATTTATTTTTTTTCAATGGTGGGAAGTGGAGGAACAGGAGGTACATGTAAAGCCCAGTCCCAGCTGGATACTCATATACTGACTTGTGCTGAATCATACTGTTTGGTCAGTGAGCACAGCAGGATTTGAAATTTGCAACACCTTGTCATCATCAGGAAAGAAAAAAACAAAATAAAGCCAAAGACACAGAAGCCAGACACTTTGTTTGCATTATTTAAATTACAGATTAATAATTTTGCAACTATCATCTCAAAGAGGTATCTGTAAGCCCCGTAGTGTTGGTAAAATACATCATAGCTAGTTTAATTACATCTGTGCAGACTTCATAGCTACATCTAAATGGGCTGACAGCAGTTGAATCAATAGCCATCTGATCTTTTTCACTGAACCTGGTATTTTTCACTCTCTTAATTGGGAGGAAACACTGATCTACAAACCTCTAGCTTTGTCTGTCCAGTCAATGTGTTTTTCAGCATGGGATCTGAATTAGAAACTCAGATCTGACCCAGCCCTCTTCCTTAACTCCAAAAAACAAATTTATCAGCTATCACTGGCATCCTGAACAAATAAGATTAACGTAGTAACCATTGTGACAAGACAGGTTAATTGTAAAATATTGTATATTGCTGACTCATGAAGCAACAAAGAAAGCAATTAATGTAAAGTATGTTGAAGAAGCACCTGCTGTGTGTGTTTTGAGAGTGGTCTTTTCCAGGCAATTAATTGAATTGCCCACAATGTAGACATATAAGGAGGTAAGCATAGCAGCATATGAAAACACTTGCAGTTCAAACTGCTTCTTTTTCTGTCAAATGTTGAAACATGCTGAGGCAAATTCCCCAGCTAATGTAAACTGTGTATACTTCACTGATTTCAACTAACAGTTTTTCCCCATTCAGTATGTGGCTAATTCACTTATCACAAAAAGGATGTAAGTAGAAATAAATGAACAGAAATGCAGGCTAAAAAATTTACCAAACCTACATTTTTTCCTACCTTTTTGTATGGCTATACGGACACAAAATGTGAGGGAGCTAAGAGCCTGCACAACTGAGTGCATCTGCTCCTTTCCCCATCAGAACCAGGGCATTCTGTGAAAGTGAAGACCAGGGGCCTTGGTAGGTCACTAACTCCACCCTCCTGTCAAGATAAGAGCTGTGATAACTAAAAAATTTTCCAGCAAGTGTTTATCTAATAGGATAAAAAATGGCAGTGATGTATCCTCCACAGCTCCAAAGGAAACCTAGGGAAGTGGCTACCATATCAATAAAAGAGAACACAAACACTGTAAGTGGAAGTTTTGCTGAGAGTTTAACGTGAGCAGAATCCACTGATAAGAGGACTATGGAGCAAATCAATCCATAATTTAATCACACTGAATGCAGTGGAAAACCCAGGGGATTGCCTCTGTATCTTGCAGGTCTAGCTTTCGTAAAAAAAAAAAAGAAAAAAAAAGAAAAAAAAAAGGTAGCATGATGCTGTTATTACTGACTTTCTTTAAAACAACATTTCACTTTCAAAATAACTATTTCCTTTATTTCTTCAATAATCGAGTCTACAGAGGTGACTTAAACATCACTATACCAACCTCTGCATGTCTTGTGCAGTGCACTCCCCCTCCTGGGGGTTTGGCTGCTGGGGCTCAGGACCAGGGCAGCTGTTGCCCCTGGCCATGGTAGCTGCTCCTGGCCAAGGAGCTTCCTCCCCTTCACAGGACACGGCCTGACTAGAGATTATCACCATGTAACCACCTGCCTGGGACCACACCTTCTACCTGCTGATCCGTGCCCATCCCCAATGTGGTCCCCAGGGAGGTATCCCATGCCCAGGACTGGGGCTGCTCTGGTGCCCTGGTGCTCTGTCAGTGGGACAGGCCCTGGATACTAGGCCCTACCATGATCCACCCAGGGGAGCCCCCAGCACCTCTGGTGCTCAGCCCCAGGAAACTGCCAGCCCCTGCGGTGCTCTGACACATCACTGCCAGTATAACACAGAGATATATTCTCAGACTGCAGCTTTGCCCATTGAGTTGCAGGTACTACAACACCAGTATTCGCCTTGTAATTAAAATGACACAAATACAGACTCAAGTGTTGGAAACAAAAAGCAAAGTCCTAGGGGAACAAATGAAAGCAAGTTTAAATAACCTTTAATACTAGCTCTTGGGCAAACAACATTTCAATTTGTTTTACATCTCAGCTCTCCGAACTGCTGGGAGAACCTATCCTATACCAAGCTTACAAAAGAGTCTTTTTAGCTGCAGATTCAAGTGGGAAAATCTCCCTTCAAAAGAAGTCTTTTGCTATTTGCCAGTTTATTTCTACACCAGTTGCCTTTATTTTCCTTCCTTTGACAAAATTATCTTCCTGTAAATATTGTACTTAAAGTAGTCTGTATAATGAACTTTAAACATGATATTTTCAGTAAATTGTTGTGTATGGAACAATCACATTTTCTTTTTAGGTTTGGTAAGATTCAGGAAGAAAGCAATGGTATAGATTTAGATTAGAATACACAGCTAACAGTTTGCAGTATAACAGAATATCATTTTTCAGGTGCATATCACCAACAAGATGCTCCAGATTAGAATAAGTAGATTCAGAATTTCCCATCAACAGTTGAAAAGCTTTTATCAGAAACGCTGACTTGGAGGAAGATTCTGAAGAGGGGGTTATATGACATATTCTTACTATATGATTCTTTCTTCCTCTTCTCCTTCACATAATGTACAAATTTAGGACTATTAATGGGTCTTTTCAGCATCTGTAATCCATCTAAAACCCTTCCTCAGTCTCTCCTGCTGACTAGATAATTCGGACTTTCTGTGTTCTTTATAAACAAATTTCTAAAAGCTCTCCCCATGAGGAATTGTCTCATCACTGATTTCTCCACTCCCTTTGAAGCTACCAGTAGGACTCTAAGCAAGATGAAACATAGATAGTGGTGATGTAGCCTTGTCCTTTTTTTTTATCCTATAGCTTGCTGATAAGTACAATACCCTTTTTTTGTTCAAAGGAACTGAAATCTGCATTTGCTGTCTTTCAGGAGACCACCCTACCTACTGGACTCTAGGCTCTTTCAATTATTTCTGTCCCACTTGCTTTATCTCTTTCCTTTTGCATACTAGAGTTAAATTCTCTTTAGCCAGAGTATGGATATTTAAATAAGAGGAATGTCTTTGCAGACAAATGGATGGACACTTGTCAGTCTTCTGAGAGTTTTGAAGTTTGATTTACCTGTATTAACTGGAGTCTTCTCCATTCAGTTTAACAATACAGCAGCCTTCTGAATTCATCACGTTGAAGCAAACGCCTACTGTAGGTACAACAAATCGGAAGACCTCTGTTGCTAATCTGGTGCCTTGAAGTTAATAATGGGCTGAGGTACCAATTTTTTTCACAGCATGTGATAAATGAACTACATGCAACAACGGTACAAAATAACTCTAAATTGCATGCAGAAATTATTATTATTATCCTTCATGCTTGCTTCTAAACCTGGGGGACCTGGATTAAAGCATATAACCAGAAAATAGAAGGTCAGAATTGGACTTTATTAGTACTGTGATTCAGTTACTCTCTGCCTTTATTGCCTATTCCCAAAGGTAGCTCACAGAAAGGATAATTTACAAACACAGCAAATTAGGCCAAGTGTTACTTACATGAAGTGCTCATGAACAGTAGCCTCTCTATAAAAATTCACTCTAGAGAATATACCAGAAAATACTTCAATTCCTAACTGTCTACAGATTGATGTGTGCAAGAACATAGATGATGAAAGCTTCGAAATTGCCAGAAACTTATCATTACCTCTGTTTTTAAACCAGAATCAACATCTGGAAAGTTTTGTGCAAACGTATAAACCAACCTGTAGGGTTTACTGTGGTCTTTCAGTTCCCTGTGAGTGCATAGACAGGGGCAATGAGAATCAAATTATTGTGGATCCCAGCTATGCCCAAAGGGGTATTCATTGCCAGGAGCAATTAAGCACTTTTCTGTTCCTCAGTACTGTCATCCCACACATTGACAAGTCTTTGAAAGCAAAGGATAAAACTCCTCACACATAATTAGCTAGTACAAACTGATGAAAGAATTAAATATAAAGTGTTCTGCTCAAAGACATTATCATCAATCTACAGTTCATTCCATCTCTGCTGATTTGAAAATGCAGAAAGATAGGCAAATGACTCCATTCTCCCACAAAGCCCTTAAGGGGCAGAGAAGATGGTCTAAGACCCATCTTTTTTTTTTTATTATTATTTATTTTTTTATTTTTTTATTTTTTTCATTTTTGTTCTATTTTTCTTAGCCTGGTTATTGCAGTCCTGAGTAGAATAT